>JAULJZ010007446.1:0-16697 GCA_032270985.1 Heliamphora pulchella | reverse complement strand
CATTTTCAAGTGTTTGACTTGCACTTTGCCTATAAAATATTTGGGACTACCAGTGGTGATTAATCCTAAGCTATCTAAGTGTTGGGAACCCCTTTTCCCAACACTCTAGTGATATCTCTCAATCTTTTGAACATCGAAGTGAAGCGAGTGTTGGTCGATCAAGGGAGTTTGGTCGAGATCATGTACTATTATCTTTTCAAGAAACTTAGCCTCATCAACCAAGAACTAACCCTATCTCACACCTCGCTCGTTGGGTTCAACTCACAGCTGGTCTGACCTTTGGGAAGGGTCACAGTATCAGTCAGGGCAAGTACGATCGAGCTCTTGACTAACTTTTTGGTGGTAGACGTACCGTTGACCTACAATTTCATCATGGGGCGAATGTGGTTGCATGAGTTAAAGGTCATCCCCTCTACGTACCATCAGATGTTAAAGTTTCCCACCGTGAAAGGGGTAGAGGTTGTATGCAGGGATCACATTGCCTCCAAGCACTACTTCGCGGCGGCGCTTAAAGTCGAGGTCCGAGCTGAAGAGGTGAAAATAGTTAAAACAGCCGACACACTTGTCCTAGAGGACGTTGGGGGAGAAGCCAAAGACAAAGACATAGAAGAACTCAAAATGGTCAAGACTGATCCTAGCGATGCAGAGAAATTTTTCCTGCTCTTCTCAACCATGGCTGAGTAAGAAAAAGGAGAGTTACTTCGACTTTTGCGGCGAAACCTAGAAGTATTTGCCTGGACTCCATACGAAATGCCAGGGGCAAACCCTACATGCATCTGTCACGCACTGAACGCCGATTCCACGTCCAAACCTGTAAAGCAAAAAGGACAGCGCTCGACACCACACCACATTGAGGCCATGGCCGAAGAAGTAGAGATGTTGTTAGAAGCAAGGGCAATAAGAGAGGTTCATTACCCTGAGTGGCTGTCCAATACGGTGGTGGTAAAGAAGAAGAACGGCAAGTGGAGAGTATATATGATTTTACGAACCTGAACGAGGCCTGCCCAAAGAACAATTTTTCCTCCCCAAGATTGATCAACTCGTGGGCTCAACAGCGGAGCACTGGCGCATGAGTTTTCTGGATGCGTATCGGGGCTACCACCAGATCTCCATGGATAGTCGGGATCAAGAGAAGACTTCATTCATCACCCCATGAGGTACTTACTGCTACAAAGTCATGTCGTTCGGCCTAAAGAATGTCGGGGCAACCTTCCAAATGATAATCATTAAGATGTCTGCCAAAGTACTAGGGAAGATAATGGAGGCCTACATAGATGATATGGTTGTAAAATCCAAGAATAGAGAGGATCATTTGGCCGACTTGTAAGGAATTTTTGACATTCTCAAAACCCATGGCCTCCGCCTTAACGTAGCCAAGTGTGCGTTTGGGTTCGACTCGGGGAAATTTCTCGATTTCCTAGTCACAAACCGTGGGATCGAAGCAAATTCGGACCAGATCAAGGCCATTCTAAAAGTTCAAAAGTCGTACACCGTCAAAGAGGTACAAAAACTAACAGGAATGACTGTTGCCTAGAATAGGTTTATAAGTCGAGCTCTAGATAAGTGTAGGTCGTTCTTTTTTACACTAAAGAAGGGAGAAAAATTTCACTAGAACGAGGACTGTGATCAGGCGCTCCAAGCTTTGAAAACGTACCTATCCTCTCCGCCGCTGCTCTCTACCCTAAAAGATGGAAAGTGCTATATCTATATCTGGTGATCTCCTCACATGCCGTCAATGTGGTGCTAATCAGAGAAGAAGAGAAGCAGCAGATGCCGATTTATTACGTCATCCATACTCTTATTGGGTCAGTGGCAAGATACTTGCCACTGGAAAAGCTAGCTTACGCGCTAGTCATTGCATCATGAAAACTGCAGCACTACTTCCAGGCGCATGCTATTATCGTACTCACCAAGTACCCGTTGAAGGCCCTATTCACGAAAGCCGACATAACGGGAAGGATGACCAAATGGGCCATTGAACTGGGAGAGTATGACATCAACTTCAGGCCCAGAATCGCCATCAAGGGCCAGGTACTGGCTGACTTCGTGGCTGAATTTTCCTGGAACACCCTAGGAACAGAAGAGGAAGAGATGGACAAGCTCACCCTTCTGCCGAGCTCAGTGGGCTTTGGAAATTACACGTGGATGTGGCATCCAACAACAAAAGATCAGGGGTGGGGACGGTCCTCACCTCCCCAGGTGGCTTGATATTGTAGCAAGCTTTAAGACTCGACTTCAACGCTTTGAACAACGAAGCCGAGTACGAGGCACTACTGACGGGACTCAAAACAGCGTCGAAGCTCGGCATCACCAACCTAGAAGTGTTCAGCTTCTCCTAACTACTTGTCAACCAACTGAAGAGGGAGTACGAGACAAAGGATGACCGAATGGCTAAGTATCTCCAAAAGGCCACGGAGGCCATGAAAAGATTTGCAACAATCAGAGTTGAGCGCATAGGTCGAGCTAACAACAGTCATGCAGACATACTGACCTATCTTTCATCGACAACAGCAACAAACGAAGAAATAACGGTAGTAGTGTAGTTGCTCCCAGGGTCAAGCATAGATGACTCACACAATGAGCGGCAGGAGGTCGTCCCAACAAAGCAACCTCTATCATGGATGAACCCCATCGTATCATTCTTGAAGGACGACACTTTACCATCCGAGAAGAAATAAGCGCACAAAGTTAGGTTGAAGTCAGCCAGTTTCTAGCTCTCTTAAACTAACAAATTGTACCACCGCTCCTATACAGTATCATATCTTTTGTGTGTACATCTCGACCTGGTGGAAGACCTTTTCTATGAAATCCATGATGGGATCTGTGGCAATCATACAAGAGAATGGTCTCTTGCCCACAAAGCAATGTCTCAAGAATATTAGTGACCCTACATGCAGAAAGACACCCAGCAATACGTAAGGAAATGCGAAAAATGCCAGATCTTTTCACCTTTCATCCACCAGCCTGCAGGGAAGTTGAACCTATTAACTAACCCATGGCCGTTCGCACAGTAGGGACTGGACATCATTGGACCGTTTCCTAAGGCGATTAGAAATAAGAAGTTCATAGTGGCTGCAACGAACTACTTCACCAAATGAATTGAGGCAGAATCACTCACCAACATAAAGGAGTCAAACATGAAAAAGTTTGTATGGAAGAATATCATAATAAGGTTTGGGATTCCCCGCGCCCTTATTTCGGACAACAGTAATCAATTCAACAGAAGATTATTTTGGCAATTCTATGCCGAACTGAAAATAGAGTTCTATAACTCCATCCCGACGTACCCTCAATGCAACGGCCAACCAGAGGCTTCGAACAAAATCATCTTGGCCAGGATCAAGAAGAGGCTAGAAGAGGCTAAAAAAGACAAAGTGGAGATGGGTGGACGAGCACCCCCATGAGTTATGAGCCTATCGAACTACGCCGTGAAGATCCAATGGGAAAACTCCTTATTCAATGGCCTACGGCACCGAGGCAGTAATCCCGTTTGAGATTGGCCTTCCAACCATAAGAACTGACGAATTCAATCTTGAGCAAAATGGAGAACTGCTAGCCAAAGATCTGGACCTAATAGAGGAATGAAGGGAGGAAGCGCTCCTAAGGATCAGATCCTACTAGCAAGAGATAAGCCGGGATTACAACAAGAAAGTCAAACCTAGGGAGTTCGTCCCTGAGATCTAGTCTTGAGAAAAGTTATGGGCAACACAAAAGTACTGGGAAAAGGGAAGCTAGGGCCAAATTAGGAAGGACCATACAAAGTCAGGTCGGTTGTCGGCCCTAGAGCCTACTATCTTGAAGATGTAAATAGAAAAGAGGTCTTTTGGCCATGGAACTCAACCAACCTAAGGGTTTATTATCATTAAAGTATTTTGTATTCCCCAAACTCTATCAAACTCAACGAATGAAGGATTTTTGGATAATTAGTAACTCCATGCTGCATTTCTTGGGCATCAAAACAACAGGGTTTCTAACAACCCCTTAAAGAGGCCAACTTGGCCATGAGGATAAAACATCCTCTTAAAGCTAGAATAACTTTCAGGGTTTCTAACAACCTTTTGAAGAGGCCAGCTCGGTCACGAGGACAGAACATACTCTCATGAGCTAGAATAACACCAAGTGTTTCTAACAACCCCTTAAAGAGGCCACCTCAGCCACGAGGATAGAACATCCTATCAGGAGCTATAAAAACTCTTAAGGTTTCTAACAACCCCTTGAAGAGGCTAGTTCGATCACGAGGGTAGAGCATCCTCTCAGCAGTTAGAATAACTCTCAATGTTTCTAACAACTCCTCCAGGAGGCCTCACAGGATTTCTAACAACCCCTTGAAAAGGCCAGCTCGACCACGAGGATAAAACATTATCTCAAGAGTTAGAATAACTTTCAAGATTTCTAACAACCCTTCGAAGAGGCCAACTTGGCCACGAGGATAGAACATCCTCTCATGAGTTAGAATAACTCACAGGATTTCTAACAACCCATCAAAGAAGCCAGCTCGGCCACGAGGATAGAACATCCTCTCAGAAGTTAAAATAACTCTCAGGATTTTTAACAACCCCTTGAAGTGGTCAACTCGACCATGAGATTCAAAGAACCTCTCAGGACTCCCAAAGTGGGTCTAAAGTAGTGCGGCTCGATCCTATACAACATAGAGCAGAATTAAGGAGAAAAAAATAATCGAACTCGCAACCTTAAAGAAATAGAAAAACATGCAGAAATAAAAATGCAAAACAACAGAGTTCGAAATAACGAGTGCGCAAGAGGAACCAAAGTAAGAAGTTACATCTTCACTACAAATTATGGAAAGTACACTTTTGAGCCATTTCGGCCTTACATAGAGCAAAATGACCGAGCTAACAATCTTGGCAAAAAAAAAAGCAAAAAAAGGAAGCAAAAACAAGCAACATCGACAGTACAGTGCGCAGAAGTACAACTAACGAAATCAAGCCTAGGAATCCATCACCTCAGGCTGAACTTCTTCTTATCATTCCCCGTCACCTTCCCCTTCATCGGGTATCTCTACTACTTCCCCCATAGCGAAGTCTGGAATGCAGCGGCTTGAGGTTGTATCTTCGGCATCCTCAAGATGGAGAGGTGGCAACTCGGCTGAAAGCTCGAGGTCGGTATTGTCACCGCTACCTTCTTAAGGAATAGGGTCGGCACCAGGGCCGGGGGCACCTCAGTTCATAAGGCTAAATCAATAGGCACCCTCGTCTTCTTCAGCCCCTACTTGTAGCTGAGGGCGATTAGTTCATCCCAGACACTCATGACCTCCTTCAACAGGTGCGCACCGCATTCATCCCATCCCTGCTATCAATTTTGGTTATCCCATTCTTCCCGAGCAGCTTCAACGTCAGCAGCAAATTTCTTAAATTTCTATACCTTGACTCTAGCAACGCCAAGGAGGGATTTTAGTTTAGAATTGGCAACAGCGGTGGGCGAGGACTTCTCCTTCACCTTCTATGAGTCCTCCTTTGCCTTCCGTGCCTCCTCCTCTATTGCCCGAAGCTTTTGTTCCAACTCCTCTTTGGAGGCGGCCTCGGCTGCTCGGGTGGACTCCATATCCTGTATTGTCCTCTGAAGATTTCCGCATGTTGTCCCCACCTTTTGAGCCCATCCTGACAGCTCAATATACTTCTCCTCACGGACCATCAAGGCTTGGAGATGCTGAATAGCAAGAAAGAGAGAGACGGATTAGCAACAGATCAAAATTTAATACTTTGAAATAAAATACAAGCAAAATCAGAGTAAGACGTACCCCAATGCCGAGCTGATACGCCTTACTGAAGAGCGACGGCGTAGTTTGCTGGCAGTAGTCGTCAATGTCCACGGAACGGCAAGTCCCCTAGCAAGGCCTCAGGACACCATTCCCTCCTTGGAGGAGTCAACAACGGTAATTTACCAACCTCCAATAACAAAAGAGGGCGCCCAGGTTGTGGGTCCAGACTCATCCATCTCCACGTTTACCCCCAAAGCATCAAGAAAGGGATCATTGCCAGAGTTGAGTCGACATATCTGAGTGGTTTAGGTTGTTGGGAAGGTCTTGGCTTGGCGGCACCGAGCTACCGGAGGTACTGAGGACAGTGGAGCTGCCGCAGCAACCTCGATTTCGGGAGGTGGTGGTGGAGGAATTTCTAGGGCAGGTTTCCTTGGGGGTTCAGGAGGGGGAACCATGATTCTGGCGGTGGACTAAGCCGAAGTACTCGCCACGTTCAATCCCAAAGCAAACTGCTGAATGTTGAAGTCGGATTTAACCCTTGGCATAGCTGATGAAGATGGACCCTCAAAAATTGGATTTAGCATTTGGACACAAGCTCAGCATTGGGCCGAACCTCATTGATAGATAACTCGATCGTAATTGGAGTGTAGTTGAGGAGGACGGGAGCTATGCGAGACCCAGGGACAGCCAGGCAGCAATTTACCTTCGGGACTCAAGCTTGCCAATGGCAACGCTCAGCCAAGCGTACCTCTACGAAGAATGAAACAATATATTAGTTTGGCAGTGATAATACAAAGGCAATAACAAACAGTAATGAAAGCAAGTATAGGAAGACGGGCTAACCTAGCGTACAGAGGACTCGGGGCACGCGACGGCCCAAATGTTTAGCATGGTCAGGCCGAAACTCGAAGTCCCTGTTGACTTGGATGTAATCCTCTCCATGCTTATCGGATTCAAGAAGATCGTGCACCAAGGCCAAGTTCTTATTGCTTGGGTGTAGATGCCATGTGGACTCTTGATGAGCTAGGGTATAACAATGAAACAGCTCAGGAACGCCGAGCTATAAATTATAGCGACGGTTCAACTAGGCCACGCCCATCATGACGCGAAAAAAATTTATAGAAACTTGATAAGGCATAAGCCAGCACTGGCCGAGCACGTCCCTAAGGAGTGGGTCTAGGGAGAAGCGAACCCTTGCCTCAATAACCGAGGCGATGGGGAAAGCAACTTCATTACCCCTTTCCATTATAGTATCCCCCTCCGTAGTTTGGTCGTAGAACCGGACTATAACAGAAGGGGGATTTGGTACCTAGCTCGAAAAGCATCCAAGGCTTGAGGGGTGTCAACTTCTCTGACAAACTTCCCCATTAGGGGATCAAAAAGAAAGAGAAAGTGGGGCAAAGAGAAAAAGAGAAAGGAAAGAGAAAAGAGAAACGATGCTATGTAAATGCACACACAAAATCTAGAGCCAAAAGACAATAGGGGAATCAACGAAATAGTCCCCCGGATCTAACAGGAAAGCTGGACACAGAAGATAAAAAAGAGAAAACTAACTAAAATAGAGAATAAAAAACTAGAGGATGATCCTTAAAGCTACCAGGCGTGAGTCGCCCAAAGGCACGAACCAAGCAAGAAATGGGGCAAAGGGAGAGAGAAGAAGAAAATAAAACTTACAAGCAGGGGAAGAAGAGTCGACAAGGCACGGCGAAGGTGAGTGTTCCAGCGACGGAAGCAGGCGGGGCACAGGTAGGCCGGCGGTGGAGGTTGAGAACTTTCGAGGGAACTAGAGATCGAATTTCTTTTTTCTGGTTTAAGGACGCAAAAGAGAAGAACAAGGAAATGGGCTTTTCCTATTTATGACTGAAGCAATAAAGGCCTCGAGCAAGGAACGGTTGCGTCGGGGTGGGGAAAAGACTTCTCAAAGCCTTGGGAAGGAGCACACGCCATTGTATTCGCCAATGAAATGATGACAAGTGGCAAGTATAACAACGACTATTAATGATCGACGGCACGCAGTAAATGGAGGGGGCAAATCGAGGGGATAGGCCGAGGTGGCAAATGGGACCGAGATTGCCTCATCCCAAGCGATAAAAGATCATCTCTTCTCGTGCCTAGCAAGAGAAGAGCTGAGGGGCAAATGAAGGGAGGTTAAAACGAACTTCAACCTGGCCCATTTAAGTACAACCCAAGTATGGGCCTATACCCAAATGAGGGGTCCTGGGCCGTCCAGAACGAAAAAGTGAAAGAGTTCGACTATATGGCAGAGCTAGCCATATCCTCACCTCAAGTAAGAAGGCCGGCCAAGGATCCGCAATTAATGAGGTTGACAAGAACCGTATGAGCATTAAATGAAGTGTGACTGGTTCCGTGTACATCATTTAATGCGATCAAAGCATTAAATGAGGTGTGACTAGTTCTGTACGACATTTTATGCGATTAGATTGAAGAGCTCACACCATAAAGTGAGATTTAGTTGAGATGGGCAAGTTCGTGTGAAGAGCTCGGCCACAAGTACAAGCCGAACTGAAGACATTTATGACAAGTAGACGAGTTTGGTCTATCAACCCTGTCATCGTTGTTTGTCGTGCTGGGATGGCAGAACCATTTTTCTAGGAGGGCGTGAGGACCAAGTAATCATCACAAGGTTGAGGAGAGAGAGAACCCCCTATAAAAAGAAGAGTTCAAAAGACAAAAGGTGTGAATAATCTGATTCTACTAGCAAAAACTCTGTTAATTTGGCTTCTTATCATCTCTTCTCTCCTAAAACACTCTTTAACTTTATTATCGGAGTGATTTTCAGCGAATCGCTGCTGGCTTGCTTACGTTTGTTTTTCCTTGTAGGTGCTAAGCTATTGACAGGTTCGAATCGGGCTGGATCTAATCTACCAAGCAAATATAATTTACGGAGCATTCCCATACAGTTTCTAATATTTTTTAATATACACTTTGTGTATATATTTTGGAGATAATGTCCAAATCATTACGCGTTTCATGTAAGTGCAAACTTAGTCAAACAAAAAACTTTTATAAAATATCTTAATTGAATTATATGTAATGATCAATAAATGTTCACAAATACAAGTGTACATGTATATATACACACAATCATTTATAAATTATATATATACACAATTCATTTATAAATTATATATATACACATTCATTTATTTATAGATACATTTTAGATTTAGAGATACAATTACATAATAAAAATGACTCAACTCAGCCAAAAAAAAAATGCTCCCAAAATATTTACACAATTTTTTTTTCTTACTAATTTCAGGTTAAGTAAATCTTTCCTTATATAAGTTTTTCTTTCACTTTCATCTAAAATAATAATTTCTATTAAATCCCGTTAAATCATAAAAATATCTGTCAAAAATACAAATGTGTTAAGTTCGGGATTTTGACCATTTCTATTAATATCTGTCAAAAATTGGATTTTTTTTCCCAAATTTCTCAGCAATTTAATAAATAGATTATTAGTGAAATTATAATTAGTGGTGTTCAATAAGTCTCCCCATCTCTTTCACTTTCTGGTGACATAATTTATCATAATTCCTCACAATGTGGAATAAATTGAGAACAATTTTCATATTTTCCATTACGTATTTTTGTTTTTTTTCCTTTTGTAGAATCCAAAATAGATCATAAGTCAAATCATTAATATATATGCAATAGTGGCGATATGGTGTCACGGTAGTGACAATGGTAGGGGTGAGTCAACTAGTATTTATAAGCAATGGTGGCGATGATGATGTCACGGTAGTGACAATGATAAGGGTGGGACAACTATAACAGTTTGTGAAATATAATTTATTTATAAAATGGATAAAGACTTATTGTGTTATGTTAATTTCTATAAACAATTTTTTTAAAAAAAATAAAAAGGACTAGAATAGTTTCAATGGAATGATCATTCAGCTAAAATTGTGAATAATAATTTTATTTGAAATGTAAATTACATTATTTTTAACAAAACAAACGTCAAAATGAATATTCTAACAAAATAATGATTTTATTTGAACTGCAATTTCATTCAATTAAATATTGATTTTTAATTCTTTTTACTATTATGTTTTAAGCTTCGTTTATTTTAAAGTAAAATATTTTATAATAAAAAAATCATATAAAATCTTTTTTCAAAAAACTCTTATTTTTTAATATTTAGTTAGAACTTAGAAAATCAATTTCCACCACACCCTCACCAACCACCACAACCACCATCTCACCTCCACTACCAACATCACCACCACTACCAACATCACCATCGTCACTGTAACTCATAACCACCACCATTACTACCATCATTTTCACCACCGCACCACCAACACCGTCACCTCCACCACAACCGTCATCACTCCACCTTCACTGCAACTGTCACCACCGTTATTGTTGTCACCGCCGTCACTTTCTCCACCACTACTACTGCAACTACTATCACCGCCATCATCACCATAACTGTTATCCTTATCGACACCAAAATAACTTCTTTTTATATTAATCAGGTTTGATCTTAATTATGATATAAAATATTTTACATTATTTTTATCAAACTAAAAAATAAAATATATATCTATCCATATATATAAAAGGTTGGTTTACAGCAGGATTTGTCATTGAGGAAATTACAATATTTGGAGGGCATTTGGTTATGGAAGCTGGTTTCCAGCAGGATTTGATCACTGAGGAAATTACAATTTTGCCCTCTCACAATTTTGCAGTGTTCCTTTCTCTTATTTGAGGGCATTTGCTCAAGGCTTCATGGATTTTTGTCCATGACAAAATGACAATATTGCCCCTCAATGCAATTCTTGTATAAACTTTTTTGGTTCTAAGCCCTGGGATAACTCTTTCAAAGAAATTAAGTTCCCTTTTGTCCTGTGCTTATTACAGTTTTGTAAAGTTTGTTTGGGATGCTTAAAAAATTTTGATTTTTAAGAGTTCTAAATTTTTTTTTAAAAAAAAAAGAGAAATAAAAAATTTAGATGTTTAAGGCAATTTTTTATAGTAATTTTTTGTTTTTTAATTGAAATATCTAGTATGTCTTTACTATTTAGGTTTAAGTTATAGTATTTGGGATATTTGCATAGCTTTTTTTGTTTTTGTGACGAGAATTTACTTTTTTTAATTGTAGATATTATAGTAATTTTACTCAAAAAAAGTGAGAGTATATAAAATGTGTATAGACTTTTTTTTTTAAAAAAGAAATAAAAGAAAAAGTTAATTAGCTTTTAAGATAAACCGAACGGAATAACTTATGTGAGATCCGGTTCCTTTGTTTTTGTTATGTATATATGTAACGTGTTGGTTATCGTTTTAATTGTTATAGAAAAATATGTTTTTATATGTTTTATGCATGTGTTGGCTTAGAGTGCATGTTAGTTTCAATACCGGTTCTGTCGAGTATCGCAGCAAAAAATTCAAAAAAATTTCTGGGCAGGACCAATCGATCGGTTTGTTTGCGAGGGCTGAGTATAAAACAGCTCATTGCTTTCATTTTTTAACCAAAGCTTATTGAACAAACTTCTTTCTCTCTCTCTCTTGAAAGATGGATCAAACCATATGCCTTCTCTTTAGCTTTTGGCTTAGTTTGAGTTCGGATCTTGGCATTGGATTAGTAGATCCTTAATATACGCACCGTGAACTTTGTGTTCATCCAAACGGAATCTCGTTTGGCGAATTTGGTTTTTCGCTAGTATTTAAAGTTTCGAGTTTTTTAACTCTCCGGGGTAGAATTTTAGATTATCTTGTTTTAAAAGGGTGTTACATGTGATTTATACGTGTTTTTACAGTTTTAAAATACTATAAATGTTGAACTTTGTGTTTAAACCACGTTTGGTGGGATAAAAAGCATGTTAGGCTTTTGTACGATTTATTACAAAATTGGTGGATGTATGTGTACGTAGTTCTCAAAAAGAATGAGTTTGAAAATCGAAGGGATTTATGTATATATTGTGGGAACATAGTTTTGGGAGGTGTGGAGCTAAGCCTTAGGGTTGAGCCGTGGTTTCATCAGTTGATTGATAAATGTGTGCCTTTAAATGTTCGCACGTGGCTACATGCTTCTCTAAATGTGTAACATCTATGTATGTGAAATTGAAATTCAATTGCTCTTGTGGTGAAAAATCGTAAAGAATTGCTTAATTGGGACAGGTACTATCCTGCGATGTAAGACCATAAAGGATTGCATAATTGGGGTTAGTACTTATCCTTCGGTAGAAGACCATAAAAGAGTTCGAGGTGTATAGGAAACATCGTAGGTTGTGAAACTTAGTTGGAATGCAATGTGTTTCATGTGATTATTGAACTATTAGATGTTATTGAATTGTATGAAAACTTGAGCTTTTAAGGATAGAAAACCATTTTGAGACTCGTGTAATCGAGTTGTTTATATAATCCATGATTGCATGTTATACTTTTACTTCTTGATAGTCTGTTTCTATTGGTTTTCGGCTCACGTTGTAGGATTTAAAAACTTTTTAGGTGACACAGTTGATCACGTGGGTTGATCTCGGTGAGCCCTAGTGGAGGCGAAGACAAAACTCTCTTTGTCGTTTTTAGTAGCTTTGTTGATCGATTGTTATTATCGGTTGTTAATGGATCATGTAATGATGTAATATGTTTTAGTATTGAAAGCATATGTATTGCAATCTTTATGGCCATGGTGCCGATGCATGTATGTTTGCATGATGACGAGAAAAACCTCGGGTTAGTTGTTTTAAGTTTCTTGGGTGCATGAAACGGTTTTTGTTTGGTTGGTTCAACGTTTTAATAAATCATTTTTGGTTGATCTCATGCTTTATATCAATGTTTGTGCCTCGAGAGAGGATTTTGAATCTTGTTTTAGCATGCTTTTGATGGCTTTGGTTGTGTCTTGAAAGCTTTTAAAAATATTAAAAAATGGTTAAGTGTTGAGGGTGAAAGTTGGGTTTTGAAAAAGTGGTCCAAAGCCAAACTGCTTGATAGACCGATGATCGGTACATCGAGCGGTCTTGTGAGAGCCTCGGTTGTTTCACAGACGTGAGAAAAAAAACAGAGAACTATTAAATACTGTTCGATCAGTCCCTTGACCTATCGATCGGTCTCGATAATTTTTGAAAAATTTTATTTGTTTGTTTTAACACTTGGCTTTTAGGAACGGTGACGTTAGCCTTTTGGACTATTCTTTTACATAAAATAAATCCTCGAAAGTGCGTCCTTCAAATGTTTTAACTTCGTCTTCAAGTTACATTCTTTGACCCGTTTTGGCTCGGGTGATTTTGGTAGATTGCGATATCTCAAAACGGTTGTTCATGGGCGGTTTGCGTGACTCGGGTTTTAAGACGTGACAACTTGAAATCAAAGCTCTAGGTTCGAATACCTAAGAGTCGTGGGAGAGGTTACATTACCATGTGAGGATGGTTGCGTGTACTTGATTGCATGTATTTAAATGTTTCGATAACATGAGTATGATAACATGTTGAGCATGGGGATGTTATACATACGTGAGCATGGAGGTAGGGCCTTAGGATTGATTGGTCTTGCCTTCGAGCTTTTGAATTAACAAACTTAGAAACCAAGTTAAAAATGCATTTAACCGGTGTACTTTCTAGTAAGGAATCTAAGTAGGTTTTCCAAATTGACTTGTCACTCTTGTAGTGCTCCTCGGTATGTGAAATTTGTTTAACATGATTTTGAATGGCTAAGTGCTAGCATGATTATGTGATAGGTGCTAGCAATAACATGATGTATCGAACCTTAGGTTGTTATTGTTCTATATCTCTTTTATATATGAATCGTGTTTCCTCGGAGAGGATGGGGCCGTGGCCGGGGTCTTAGTATGGGTCATGGAGGTGCTGCCCGGTTGTTGTTAATTGACGCGAGGTAAGGTCATGGGTTGAGTGTTAATCACTTGGTGCGTTGTGGAACTTGCTCATAAGTTATGGTAACTACATGAGTTGATGTCGGCCTTAGTTAGTTACCCGTTATGCATTCGTATGATCATGATTTTGTTTCGATGCTATTGAGACATGGATAATTGGTTGGTCGTGATAGAGGATGTTTCTTGGGGAGTAATACTTTTAGGAGGTAAATTGTATTACTAGTGACCTTGTGATTAGGTGCGATAGGGCGTTTGAAACCCCTCGGAGATCATCTGTTATGATTGGATTGTGGGATGGTGATAATCCCTATTGGTTAAGATTTCGTGTATGTAGTTGTAGGGGTGTTGAGGATTATGTGCGTCATGAGCCATGCTATGTCTTGAGTCGTGTACTCGGGAAAGGGATATGGACGGGAACACAGTAGATGTGAGTGTAGTAATCTTTGGTCTAGCGTATTTTGAAATTGCATAACAAAAAAGGGCTTATGGGGGTTACCCCTTGCCTGTGGGATGTTGTTGGTAGTCAAAGTGATACATGATAGTTTTGGACGTCATGTTTCTTATTGAGATTCGAGAGTTGAGTTACGGGTGCGTAAGCTTAGAGATGTGCTCGGTCGATTAATCGTGAAGTCGCAAATGTGTTGGAACGTGTATAGGTTTTGGTTACAATTCTAGCGTGCGACGAATATTAGTCCTTTGGAATTTCACGAGAGTAAAGGCTTGTGGTTTGATCGCTGTCCTTATGGTTAGGAGATCATTTTGGGTGAAGACGAGGGTGTGCCTGGATGAGGTTAAGATATGAGAAGTATCAAATCTTGTACAGGATGACGTGGTCGCTTTACTGTCTCCCTTGCAAATGCTAAGTGCACGGGGTTTGAGAAACCCGTAAAGTGGTTTGATGGTGTGGTTGGCTAAGTGCTTAGATGATGTATCATGAGTGTGATGTGTCTTGAGATGTTTATTGAAGGGATAGAGGTTGTTTGTGCTTGAATATGGGGTTAGAGGTGGGTATGTTATTTTACCCATGGGGATGAAATGTAGAGTAGTACAGTTCAACCATGTGTCGTATGGTTTGAGTGGCCTAGGGTTGGTAGGCAAAAATCGTGGATCCAAAATGTATATATTCGATCTTATGCTCGAAAAGCAGAAGTGTGGAGAATGTTTGCACAGTCGTGGGAGTTATGAGTAACTTTAGGCGAGAAGTCTCAAATTTGGCCTTTTGCGGTTAAGCACCTTAAGCCTCTTTGTGGGTTTACCTTAACAGTGGGATCGAGGCTATAATGTGGCTGTTGTTTACCTGTTGGGAGTCAGGTTAGTGTATTGCAACCTTATGAGGTAAGGTTCTGGTGTGATGGGAGTGTTTAGCGTCGTGCCTCTGTGTATACCAGGTAACGAACTTATAATCTTATGAGATGCGTGGTATGTGTAGACACCTCAATCTGACTAAGCCAAATCTTAGGCACCCGTCTCGAATATGCTTCAATAACGAAAGTATGAGAATCATACTTAAAGATATTCTCAAGCAAGTAAAATCACGAATATGGTTCAAAATCCCAAAACTCGAAAACCCTAAAAGAACCCTTCAGGCCGTGACATTCTCATCATCACGACCATAACCTTTTTGAAAACCCTAGAATAGGCCGTGTCCTTGTTCTCACGGTCGTAACCTTTTTGAAAATCCTAAACCAAGCCATGACTTTCATTGTCACGGCCACCTCTGTTTATACAGGCTACGACTTTTGAAGTCGTGTCTGTCCTTTTTATCACCATAAAGGTAGCAACTGTCACTGTACAAAAGTAAAAAGATAGCGGTCGTCACTATTATCCTTTTTTAGACAGGTGGCAGCATCCTAGAAGGGATCTGTGTTGCTCGCCTTGCCTATAAATAGGCGGCATTTCCAAGCAGATGAAGAAAGAGAAACCCCTGGAGGCCCAAACTTTGTCAAGATACTTCTCACTTCGATATTCTCCCATCCATCCTATAGTTCCCAAGCCTCATTCGTGTTCTTGCTTATCTCTGAGGAGTTTCTTGGAGCACATATATTGGCTTTGAGGTAATATATTCTCACCACCGGGGACCATTCTGTTGGAGCCAAAACTGGCAAGATCATTATTTTTGTAAATGATTTTCAGTAAAAAATTAACTAAATGGGCAAACGCCGAAACGGGCTCCAGATAAAACTTTTGACGTCGAACGATCAAAATTAAAACCCGTGCAACCATAGTTAATTTAAAAGAATACCTTTTAATCGGTCAAATCTTTAACTACGTTTTTTGTTCCTGAGTTGAAGCTCCCGTCAAACCTTCTACTGTATTTTCTTATGAGATTCTTGAATGTAGTATGGGTTACAATCTATCAAGAACACGTACCGGCAGAACCTGGACAGTTTTAGTATTGAAAACAAGTTATAAAACTGGTTCAGTTTACCCACATATTTGTAGGGTTACAGTAAGGACCTGTGGAGTAATTATAAGTAAAACATCTAGTGGAACACATACAACCATCAGTAGTTTTCGCAATTAAGAAAATCACATAGCGGTATCTGTAATTATGAAAAATTAGGAGCGATTTTTGATATTTTTATAAAACACTTAATTACAATTCACACTACTAAAAAATTATAATTGCACTCTGACCCATAATCTCAAGACCATCTTGCATTGAGTTCCTGTTATTAAATGCTTATCATTTCTCCCCACGTTAAGATTCCCGATACCACCAATTAAATTTAATTACTGACAATTTAATTTAATCAGTATCGTGAAATTCCTTAAACCCTTCTACTTAATTTATTTAACCGCTGAATAATCAAATCCACGTGCAAGATTTGGTCCAGTCAAAACTTATAAGTTTCCTTAAGGGAGTATCATCAATCTTGATCTTACGGGACGTGAATTTTGTCAATAATTAATTTTCACCATATAAATAATACCATTATCCAACTCACCGAAAATATGGACCCATATTAGATTGCACCCTCTAATGAATCAAAATAACAAATATTAAATATACGCAAATCAATAATTATTTCAGAATTAAAAGCATAAGTTCTATTCAAAATAACCTTGGGGTGTGAATTAATTTATATAATCAGTATAAAATTAATTACCTCA
>JAULJZ010007436.1:0-16697 GCA_032270985.1 Heliamphora pulchella | reverse complement strand
CATTTGCGTTGTGTGCTTGATGTTTTGAGAAAAGAAAAATTATATGCCAATACAAAGAAATGTTCCTTTTGTTTGGATAAAGTTAAACACATATAAACACGCCGTAACAAGATCGATAAACACACGTTGAAAAATGCCAAAAAACAAAACGGGTCAAGGTCTCACATCCATGGCTCTGGGAAGCCACAGTACGTGAAGTCTTCTCCTTCTTTGACAAAATAACCATTGAGTGTTCCTGAATAGTTGGCTTTCCGTCCCCTTTTAGGTCCTTCCAAATCTTCTCCCGTCGGCTTGTATCTAAGACCGAAACAGTGAGAAGCCGGCAATACCTGGACATGTTCAGAAATTCCTTGCTGCTTGTGCCCTAGCCCCATGCTTGGGAAGTAGAACATTTGTCTCATCATTGTAATTGCTCTCGGGTTGATATAAATCTCTTCATTCAATAGCATTTGCACAGCCTGCGCTTCGTCGAATTGGAAGCCACTTAGCGACACATCCCCTTCGCCATTCTGAACCTCCAAGAGAGTCGAGCCTTCTCCTCTTAGGGGTTGAATACTGTCTTCTCCATGGATAGTCAGAACTGCCCCATTCTTCATCAGTTTCAGCTTTTGGTGAAGAGTCGATGGTACTGCTTGGATGTTCGGGTCATGCAGCCAAGGACTACCTAGTAACAGGTTGAAAGAGGCCGGTACATCCAGTATGTGAAACTCAACCGATGTCTCCAAAGGCCCTACTGATAATGCGAATGATACCAAGCCCAGAACGTCCCTCCTCGTATTGTCGTAGGCCCGGACTCCTTGATTACTTGGTGTGAAATGTTTCGGCTTTAGTCCCAAGCAAATTGCTATTCTAAGCGGACAGACATTTGACGCGGACCCATTATCAATAAGAGTCATGGGGATCCACTTTTCCAAGCATTTAATGGTTATGTGCAGGGGTTTATTATGATTCTTTCCTTCTGTTGGTAGATCCTTATCAGAAAAAGAGATGACTTTTGGCTCGACAGCCGGCAAAATGAGCCCAACGAGTTGCTCTGGGATCGCATCTATCAAAACACTGGCTTTGTTCAGGACCTTCAGCACTGCTTATCTATGTTTATGTAAGGCCATTAATAAACCCCAGATGCTGATATTGGCCTATGTCTTTTTAAGCTGCTTCAGCACAGCATCAACCTCTTCTTCTTGTTCTTTCTCTTTCCCTTTCCCACTTGGCTGCCCTTTTTCCAACTAAGTCTGCTTGAAATGTCGTCCACTCCTAGTTAGATGTTCCACACCATCCTCAGGATCCCACAATCCCAGTATTATATTTTCGATTTGTCTTACTTCGTCTATGCACAGAGGGCTTTCGAATGCCCACATATCATCTAACTCACCGATCGATGTCCTTCCTCTCCGTTCCTCATCATCTTCGATAGCCCACGTATTGTCAACTTCTTCCTAGATGTCTTCTCTGATGTATTCCACGTGTTGTTCTTGAGTGGGCCAAAAGTCGGCCCACTCAGCCCCATCTGATTTCAGCACAATCATTACAAACTAATAGGATTGCAACTCATCGACATATATCTCCTCCTCAAAAAGTTAGGGAAAAGTAATGCCGTCAGCAGCCAATCGTCTTCCTCATTGCGTTCCTCCTCTTCTTGTTGGTAGGTTTAGATTACCATTCGATACCATCCCCAGGCATTATCATTCCATTCCTCCATCCTATCCCGGCCGTTTTTAGCCATAATAAATGAGCATGTTATCTGATCCTCAGTAGCTGAAACACGAGGGCGTGACAGATATGCTGAACAGATAAACTGACTCAGATCTTCTGACCGTCCCAGAGTTATGCAATTTACCCCCAACTTCTTAGCATGGTTTGGTAGGGGATTGGTTGTGACATTCGGCTTTGGAGCGAGAGACGATAGGGAAATCACCTTGTCATCGATGAGATCCTGGATCTCATGTCGGAGTCTCATACACTTATCAGCCAGATGTCCATGGCCCTGGTGATAAGCGCAATATTGCGAAGCAATATATCTCGGGGGAAGGGAATTAGGCACCGGCATTGGATCCAATAACTTGATGAGCCCTTTCTTGACAAGTCGATTCAGGGTAGTGGTTAGTAAAATATCAAGGGGAGTGAAGACTCTCCTCGGCCGTTGTTGTGCTTGCTGACTGTTACTTACCTGCTAACTGTGGCTTGATTGCTGGATAGAGGAAGAAGGGTTCAGGAGGTTTGTCTCGTTTGAACGTGACATGAGGTTGGTAACAGCAGATTGATTCTAATTGTTTGCAGGGAAGGACCTTTTCAGTTTCTGGTTGGGTTCTGCTTTCTCAATTTCCCCAAATTAAATGGTGTCTTCGATCTGCACCCCGGCATCAAATAACTGCTCAAAGGTAGAGAGCGGCTATGTGATAAGGTAATGCTTCAGAGGGGACTACAGGTTTTTCACCATCATTCTCACTTGTTCTTTCTCAGTGGACCGATTCGTCATCTTGGTGGCCCTGCCCCTCCACCGAGTTAGGAAATCAACAAACGATTCCCGATTCTCCTGGTGAGTCGTCTCTAGCACTCGGGTAGTTACGTCCAGCTGGACGTTGTAGCTATATTAACTGATAAAGGCTGTAGCTATATCTTTTCAAGTTCTAGTTTTGGCCACCTCTAGGGAAAGAAACCTGATCGTCAATCCCCATGGGGGAAAGAGTTCCAACGTACATTCTCAGATGAATTCGAGGATCTCCGGTGCCATCAAACTTCTCCATTAAATTTTTTAGGCAATTTGGCATCTAGGAGTAAACATAATCCGTCCACATCCAGCACGAACTCTTCTACACCTTTGGCCTTTCTCAATACCTTTTCCATTCGATCGATCTTCTTCGCCAGAGCAGATTCCCTAGACTGGGTAGTAATTTCTTCCTCTACCACCATCGGGCGGGGGACCCAAGGTGGCACAACAAGTAGAGGTGCTTCTTGTCCTTGGTTATCATCCCAAGAGTTTTCACCGTTCTCGTTTGTATCTTCCTGCTGTCCATTGGCACTTGGCAGGGAGGCTTGAATTGCCCAGATTTGCACCTGGCATTGGTTTTGGGCTTAGGTCTACTACTCCACAACTCTTTGTATCTCAGTAATAGCTCTCATCAAATCTGTTAAGTTAACTTCATTCTCTGCCATTTTTGATGACTCAGCTGGCTATTCAGATATTCTATAGAGTCTGCCTGACCCTGATCTTGCCCAAACTCGTGTTGACTATAATCTTCCCGGCTCAATGATCTAGACCCGAGGAAAACCTGGATCCCGAAAGCAAAATAACCAGTATCAAACATTTTTCAGACAAAATTCTAATGATAGATAGCAAATATCCCAAATACCCGAAACAGCAAATCATAAGCAGATAACCACAGAAGAAGAAACAATGCCCCCGCCAGGCTCATACTGGCAGCATAACCATAGGATTAACCAAAAACTAGAATGATGGCTAAGAAAGAGATCAGCTAAATTCTAGAGGGAGGGTTCATCTAAACAGAGAAACAGGCAGCATTCTGGCAAGGAAATAGTTTTAGCCTTCAAAAGACCTGTTTTATCTAGGATTCTAACGAAAAATGAACAGCACTCCAGTAGGAAAGTAGAACTAGCTCACATGGGTCAAACAAGGGTTCAAAGGAAACGAGCCTAATACAATAACGGGGAAGAAACTAACAATCCAGGAAGAACTCGAAAGAGAGAGAAACTATCCTAGAGGCTTGAAAACAAAGCACGGGCGTGAACCCGAGAAGAAAGCTACGGCGTGAAAATTAAACAAGGTGAAGAACAAAACCCGGGTAAGAACCCGAGAAAGAAAAGCTAACAAATGGATAACTGCCAAAACCAGGGCCGAACCTGAAAAAGGAACTAGCTTAAGCCCAAACAAACAATCCTAACAATACGCAATGAAAATATACAATTAAGAAAACACATAATTATACTAGGGTTAGCAGCACCTAATGGGGGGTTCTAAGCTACTATATGCAAAAGGCCGATTTTGATCAATCGAATAAGGTACCTTTTGAATAGAACCGGGTATATACCTCTCATGCAGGATATGGTCAAATAGTATGCCCGAACACTTTTATTGCACCTATGATAGCGTACAGTCAATAAGGGTTGCCCGTCTTTCCAGTAATCTCCGAAACGGATGAACGTTCAAGGCATTAGGTCGACCAGGCAGGGGAGTTTGAAAAACAATTCATATGCATGCGAAAATGCAAATGTGAAATTCATATTAAGAACCAATAATGTTTTCAAATCTAACCCTCTTTTTTGATTTTATAAACTAGTCCCCAGCAGAGTCGCCAGAAAATACTGTGGCTCCGGGATTTTTGGGGTTTTAGAAATGTTCAAGAATAAGGAAATTCAAAGATATTTGAAAAATATTTTAACACCTTGAAAGCCAAATTTTGAAAACACATTTTTTTTGTTGAAAATAGAGTCGCTATTTAGTTTTTTAAAAAAATTAAGAAAAAAAAATGTTTACTGATCTTTAAAACGTTAACTAGAAAAAGAGGATTCGAGAGCTAAAGTACGAATCCGGAAAGATGTTAGGCACCTCATTCGCCCAACCGTATAGTTGACCTCTACTAATCATCATTGCTTCTTTAATAGGATTTCTCAAATGCATGCAAATAAAGAAAGTGGAGGCAAAAAGAGAATATCTAAAATTAAATAATAAAAATACATAACATAGGTAAATAGAACGCCAAATAAAACATGTATAAAAAAAATCCTAAATCCTACAGCGTGCGATTTCTAACTAAAGAATATATGAAGCATTCTCACATGCGATATTATTAATACAACCTAAACTAGCATGATTCAAATAAAAGAGCACAAACACGCTAAAATTATCTGAACATGAATTGTTACAAGATAAGCTAAACTATTCTAAATATAATTTTAAAGAAATTAATTAAAATATGCATATTATCAAAGAAAACTAGGTTAACATTAACATAATGAATTAATAAAAGAAATAATAAAAGATGCATGAAAAATCCTATAAAAAGAAAGTTTACAAACGAAACTTATGCTAAAATGAAAAGATGTTAGAAAAATGCTATACTAACAAAAAAAAAATCTAATTATTTACATTTTAAATGAGACAAGAGGAAATAAAATGAAAAGAAAACAAAGGAGAAGAAAATTACACTTAAAAAATGAAATCTAGTTTAAAAAGCTTTTTGTAATTTTTGAGTTTAACAAAATGAAATAATAAAAGAAGTATTATAAAAGAAAAATAAAGTTATAGAAAAAGAAAAAGAAAATGAAACTTTATAAGAAAGGAAAAGAAATACTAAGTAAAATATTATAAAGAAATCAAAACTAATAATAAAAGAATAAAATACTAGAAAAGAAAATTATATTACTATTGAAAGAAAAGAAAAGGAAGATAGACAATAAATGCTTAGAAAGGAATATTAAGCTAATAAAGAAAAAAAATAAAATAAAATGGAATATTGGCATTAAAAGGACGAAAAAGAAACGAAGCATTTAAAAGTAAAGCTACATTACAGGGAAAAGAAAATAAGAGAAGAGAAATATTAAAAAGAAAATGAAATAAGATACTAGTAATAGACACACTAAATTAACATTAAAAGAAAAATTAGCATTAAATGGGCACAATATTGACAATTGCAACAATTTTTATGTAAGTACTTGTATTATAACAATAACAACAATGTTTATTCATATCGTCAAATTATGTTAGCACTAATTAATGAATTAATAACTTAATGCAAGTAAGCAAATAAAACAAGTAAGCTAAATAAGTTAAGGATTGAATTCAAACATAAACAAAGCGACTATAAACAATGCAAAAACGTAGACAAAATGAAACGAATCAAATTAACTCGGACACTCCAAAGATGTAGAAAATGGAGTTAGAAAGACTGGAAATCCAAACAAGGTACTTGGATTGCTAAAGAATCCTCAAGTCGGGGAATGGCAATTCGATCTTCGGGCAATGATCCAAGATGAGATTTCAGTATTGGTCGAAGGTTTGGCTCTCGGTACTTCGGCAGGGTTTCGGCATCGGGGCTCGGATTGCTCGGCAACTCGATAGAGCTTCTCTCACTAAACCTCTCACTAAAATTTTATCCTAAAAACGTACGCCAGGGTACGGTATTTATAGAATTCTTCAACCAATGAGATGCTTCCACGTTCTACGGCATGTCAGGCTATTTGGAGTTGGCGGTCGCCAGGTTAGGAGTTGGCGGTCGCCATGTTTGAAAGGGTTCCACAAGGTTCTATTGGCGGTTGCCACAATGTAAGTTGGCGGTCGCCAAGTTCGAGGTAGCTGTCGCCACTTTTGGTTAGGGTTTCCAAGAGGTTCTGTTGGCGGTTGCTGTAATGAACACGGTGGTCGCCACTTTTGGATTGACTTTCATAGCAAGTTATTGGTGGTTCAACCTAATTTCATTGGTTTTGAAGGTTTCGATGATTGGTTTCAATTACCAAGCTTGGATCATTTCCCGACGATCGTACTGAGGCACCATTCCAACTGTTTTCATCATCGATTCACCTAAGATTTGGCGAGATTAAATTGGGGTGTCTACAGTGCTCCCGAAGGAGAACATCTACAGCAATGGCATTGACTGGTGGATCGTAACGCCTCAACCCATTCGAAACCAGGCGGTGGGGTACCGGCGCATAGGTGTGTGGATCAAAAGGCGCTGGATGACCCTTCTCAGCGTGAAGATTGAGGAAGCCGACCATCTCGACCTCAGCAGCAGCATCTACAGCTGCCTGTGCCTCGGCGGCTACTCGTGCCTTCTTTTCAACAGCATGACGGGAGGCATGCTCGGGCTCGAGGGCAAGGGTGTCCATCGCACCTAGCACGGTGGAAGGCTGAGTGGTGGTAAACCCGCCGGCGGGAAAGCTCGTGGATGTACCCCTAAGAGTCCCCATGAGGGAGCTCTCACTCACGGAGGAATCTCGGATTGCTCTTGCAATATCCTCAAGATGCCCGTGTCCTGCCATAGGAAGAAGGAGTTCAAAGGTCGCAAGGAAAGCAAGAAGAAGTTTGAGAAACTTTGAGGGCAAAAGGGAAGCTGGGAGAGTTTTGAGAGAGCAAGGGAAGCTAGAGAGAGAGTAAGTGTGTGAGAATGAACCAACCTGCGCGACCTGAGAGACTGTATGCGCGTTCAGATATGGCGGTCGCCACCTCCGTTTACAGCGACCGCTAGGTTGGTAAAGTGACACGTGGCGACTGCCAAGTTAAAATGGTTTTGGTTGTGGCGACCGCCATGTCAAAGGGGTTTTGTCTAGGCGACCACCACCTTGTCAAACGTCATGTCAACAATCTCGAACCTTGTACCTGGCGATCGCCAGGTCAGTTCACCATCATTGAGTTTTTGGATTTTTGAAGGGCTGTTTGGGTATTTTTTTTATTTTTGTTTTTTTATATGTATGTGTATGTGTATGCTTTGTTTGGTTTTGTTTGAAAAAAAATATTAATGTTTTTAAATATTGTGTGTGCATCTTTTATTAATGTTTGTTTTGCTTAAATATTATGTGTGTTTAAGTTGTGTGTTTTTCAAAAATAATTTTAAAATCTTTTGAATGTGTTTTTCAAATATAATTTTAAATCTTATTTTGTGTTTTTTTATCTTGTCTTTTAGTGATACTTTCTCCCTATAAATTTTATTTAAAGTCGTATCTTAGCTTTTAATTATTTTTAACACGTGTTTCAACCCGAGTTTTTAGGTTTTGACTCGACCTATTAATTCGTGGTTTTCTTCCAATAAATTTAATTTTAAGTCGTAACTTGACTTTTAATTATATTTATCCTGTGCTTATCTCGATTTTTTTGGTCTTGACTCGACCTATTAATTCGTGATTTTCTTCTGACAAATTTAATTTTAAGCCGTGACTTGATTTTTAATTATTTTTATCCCGTGTTTCGTCTCGAATTTTTAGGTCTTGACTCGACCTATTAATTCGTGGTTTTCTTTTGATAAATTTAATTTTAAACCGTGGCTTGACTTTCAATTATTTTTATCTTGTGTTTCGTCCCGAATTTTTAAATCTTGACTCGACTTATTAATTCGTAATTTTCTTTTCGATAAATTTAATTTTAAACCGTGACTTAGTTTTTAATTACTTTTATCCCGCTTTCGTCTCGAATTTTTAGATCTTGACCCGACCTATTAATTCGTGATTTTCTTTTCGAAAAATTTAATTTTAAACCGTGACTTGACTTTTAATTATTTTTATCCCGCTTTCGTCTTGAATTTTTAGGTCTTAATTCGACCTATTAATTTATAGTTTTATTTTTGATAAATTAAATTTTAAGCCGTGAATTAGCTTTTAATTATTTTTATTCCATTTTTGTCCTGAATTTTTCGGTCTTGACTCGACCTATTAATTCGTGATTTTCTTCCGATAAATTTATTTTTAAGCCGTGACTTGGCTTTTAATTATTTTTTTATCTCGTGCCTGGTCCCGAATTTTTAAGTCTTGACTCGACCTATTAATTCGTAGCTATTCTTCCCGATATAAATAGTTTAAAGCCTTGGCTCGGCTTTTAATTATTTTATTTGATTACCATTCTGAATTGTTGGGTCTTGACTCGATCTAACTAATTCATTGTTGCTTTTTCAGTTAAGATAATTTCTAAGATCTTGACTCGATCCTTTTGATTATTTTATCCCTAACCGAGTTCTTAGATCTTAACTCGATCTTTGACTTGTTTGTTTGTGCTCCCTTTAGATCCTCTCCTTCTAGATCTTAATTTGATCTTTAGGATTTTTTTGATCATACCAGCATCTACATCATGTTAGCATCTGCATCATGTTTCTTATCCTTGCATTTTACCCCATGAGCTATGTTTTGGTTTGATCCTTAATAAAGGGGTACGTAGGCAGCTCGGTGGAAATTCGAGTACGATCAACATCATATGCGACGCCCCATCATCCGGGCATGTCGGGACATACATAAGTATAGACAAGAAAAATATTTTAACCATTTATTCATATTTACATATCATAAATACTACATCATTAAGAGTTCTGAACTGTTCATAAGTACATATCGATTACATTTTCACCAGAAAATTTAGCAAAAATTACAGTACGCCCGTGAAAACTGAACAAAAAGAACAAAAGGTAAAAACTCAATTCTTCAGCTAGCATCATCGGGGTCCGCTGGCTCCTGCCGCTCACTTCGTTCTTCAATTCCATCTTCTTCTTCGAGGACGACTTTCTCAAAGAACTCATAACACTCACTTGTGGCACGAACGCCATGAGGCAAAGCCCATAAGCAAATTCTCTAAACCGTCTAACAAACTCACAAGAAAATATCCTACAATATATATCTTATAATATCCAATACAATTAAAAGGCCAAATAAACAGACAATTTAACGTTTTCAACAGTGTAAGCATATGTAAGAACAATTGTGCGAGTGCGTGATGCAGATGATTGCAATGCAGTTGCCCAACCCAATTATAAATCAATCAATTGAATTTTGAGTGACACCATTACGTTCCCATGCGTTAGGCTCCCGTACATCAACGTTCTCGTTCACGACGGCGTATAGCGAACGTTCGGTTCAAGACGTGGCACGACTCAGGACATAACACAGCTCAGGACATATGTGGCCCAAAGTCAACATATCCTATATAATAACCCGAATGGTACCATGACATTTCCATACGTTAGGTTTCCGTTCATCAGTGTTCCCGATCACAGCGGCGTATAGCGGCTGTTCGGCTGAAGATGTGATACAGCTCAGAACGTAACACGACTCAAGACGTACATGGCTCATTGTCAACACCATTTCTATAATTTAACCATAACTCAAGGAGCGACGAAAACTAAATTCCAATAAGAAAGACCAAGGTACGAAATAGCAAAAAATTAATGTACAGGATGCAACCCATAAAATGCCCCAAGTGCAATGCAATGATGCTTATGGTACAACAACTCATATCTTGAAGTACAACTTAACAATCTCATGATATGAAACGAAACATGGCATAACGCACAAACCAACATAGCGTAAAGTATAAATTTTTAAAGCATAAGGTACAACTGACTAAAGCATAAAGTACAAGCATACGAGGCATAAGCTATAATTTATGTGACATGGATCCAACCTATCGACATGATTTCTAATCATCAAATTGTTAATTTTATACACCAATTATTCACATAAATATTTTAAAATCCATGTATTCAAGTTCCATAAGGTGGCACACTACTCAAATACTTAGCCAAATTTATCTAATTGTTTAAGTGCCAATTTTAAAGTTATAACAGTATTTTGAAGTACCTAGATATGGATTTAATTTTTAATTTTTTTTGAACACCAATTGGATAAAAATATTTCATACAACTTTTATGTTTAACACTAAGGTTAGATCCTAGGGTAAAGGGGTCATTTGATTTAATTTAGGGAAAACTATTCAGCACTTTACAGAGAAAAGTGTAGAATTTAGGCCTTTGTTGGTCACGATTTTGGGGCATAAGATCAAGGGATATGGATCTGATTTTGGGAGAGGTTTTAGTTTAAGGTGTTCCCTACAAGTTTTATGTTTTGTGCTAGGGCAAGTTGTTTGGAAAAAGTTTTAGATTTTGGCTAATTTATAAAAGGGGTTCAGTCGGTCTAAAAGGGTCTACAAATGGGTTTTTAACAGAGAATGCTCAACACCTTTTGGGTATCATCCGAGGGTATTTTGGGCTTAGTTTTGCTCAGTATATAGTTAAATATGTTAGCTACATATTTCATGTTTACCACATTTGGATTTGGCATCTAAAAATGTAGGTTTTTGATCTCACAAAAATATGTGACAAAAGACTTTGTCAGTCACAAAAACCCAACAGTGACTTTGGAAAGTATTTTTACCTATCAAGATTTCATATTTTTTGCTCTTTTTTGGTGAAAAGTAAGATACATATATCCTCTACAAGTTTTATGATTTGACCCAAACTCGGTTCTCACTATAACTTAGGGTTTTTAGGTCTTTAACTCAGAGTGGTCAAAATCTGACACTCTTTAAAAAAAATAGTATATCTGGAGTTCTACCCTACGAAATCACTTCAAACCAATTTTGTATGAAAGAGAGCTTAAAAATATGGGTCTGAATATAAATATTACTTTAAGATCATTTTTTTTACAATTAGTTATGATATGTTAAAGTTAGTGGTAGAATGTTGGTAAGCCCAGAAAATCAAGTTATTTAGAGTTTTGATAGTTTAGCTCATGTTGTGTTCATTTTTGATGTATTTTCTTAGCATGCATGTCATATACTCATACAAATCAAATCTCTAGAACATATTCAAGTCATAAAACTTAAAAATATTCACATGCAAGCACATGTAAGGCGCAATTTTACACTAACAGTCCACTATTCACACCTACGACACCTTTTCGAGTTAATTTTTGTTTTTTTTCTTAGGGTTGATTATAGAGATGGATTGAGGGCTATTTCGTGAGAGAATATCATAAGATTTTAGGAGATTTACTTACATTTTTAAGGACCTAATGAATGGACAATGGCTTAGGGACTTGGCTTTGTGCAACCTTGGTCTCTAAAGACCTTTCTTTCTTGGACCCTCCTTCTTCTTCTTCTTCTTTCTCTTCTCAAACTTGTAAAACTCCTCAAGAACACTCAAGATTTGGTTCTCTCCTTCACTTGGCCGAATGGAACATAGGAGAATAGAGGTGCTTGGTTTTGTATATATAAGCAAAATAGGTGGTCAGTTTAATGATGATATGTAAGATTTAATTTAAATTTCATAAATTTCAATTGGATGCATGGGAGGTGGGTTATTCTTGAGGCATTGAAAATCTGAATTTTGCAGATGGGAAGAGAGGAATTTAGCTAAGGGACTGTTTGGTCGGTTTATGTGCTCAAATTTTAGTTCAATTGCTTCTTTGGTAGTATTTTGGCACTAAATTGTTTAAGAAAGTATTTTTAAAATTAATTTGATGTATCTTTTTGGTTTTCTAACTTAATAAAATGAATTATTTTAGCGTTATTATTATTATTATAGTTTATAAAAATGTTGACAACAATTAATTGTTTTAATATAGACAATTAAGTTACTTTAAGTTATTTTGACTAACTGTGACTTTTTAATTTATTTAAGTGTGTAAAATTTTATTAATGATTTATTTGCCTTTGTTGGTCTATAATATTATATTATTATGTACATTACTTGTATAAAAGTATTGGGTCATAATAATGTTTAATTTATACAATTTTTCTCATTTTTGAGCTTAAAATTGTAAAAAGTCACTTGTTGGGCACAAACTCCAATGTGGCCAGCCACTAGGGGCATTTTTTTATTTTTTGATGTTATTATGTCTTTTGTTACTTAATTGTATTTAAATATCTGATTTAGGGTGTCCATGTGTCAAAACTTGAGTTTTTAAAATTTTTTACTGTACTAGGGGCAAAATGGTCATTTTACCTTACTTATGAGATTTTTTTTGATTTTTGATTTTATATTTTATGTTATTTAGTTAATTTAAGCTATCCCGAGACTTTTCTGAGTATTAGGACTTTGCCTCTGAGTATTTGGTCTTTTTAGGGTTTTTCGAGTCAAATTAGGATTTCGAGTTGAGTTAAGGTTTTCATCTTTCTAGTGACCTAAGTTCTCGTCAGCTAACCATTACTAATACTAGAGTTTGGACTGGATCGCTACACAGGTCGTTACAAGATGGGTTGTTACAACTAGGGTCAGTATCGTGGTGTTACATCATATGCATGCTAGTATATTTGTGGCATAAGATTTACGGCTCGGTCAAATGAATGTTATCTTTGGATCTTTGATATAACTTGCATCATGTGTTGCTATGCAAGTTATATCAAAGAGGGACAACAGTAGACACTCCATTTTGACCCCGCCTAATCTTAGGTGAATCGATGATGAAAAATAGTTAAAATAGAGCTCCAATACGATCATTGAAAAATGATCCAAGCTCGGTATTTGAACACAATGATTAGAACCTTCAAACTAATAAAATCATTTCGAACCACCAACTCCATTGTGGCGACCGCCAATAGAACTTTTTGAAAGCTTCCACTTGGTGTGGCGACCGCCAACTCCAATGTTGCGATCGCCAATAGAACTCCTTGAAAACTCTAGCCAAAGTGACGACCGCCACATTTTAACCTCGAGGTCGCCAACTTGCATAGTAGTGACCGCTATAAGAACTTCTTAGAACCTTTTCATTTGTGGCGATCGTCAACTCCTAACCTGACGACCGCCAACTCCATACGGCCTGACGTATCCTAAAACGTGTCAGCCTTTCATCGGTTGAGGAATTCTATAAATACCGTACCTCTTGGTACGTTTTAATATAAAATTCTAGAGAGAGATGCTCTATCGAGCCACTCAGCAAGTCCGAGCCCCAACACCGAAACCCTGCCAAAGTCCCAAGAGCCGAACCTTTGATGCCAACATTGAAACCCTAACTTGGGTCTTGAGGATTGGTGTGAGACCCTGACCCGTTTTTTTTGTCGTTTTTCGACGCGCGTTTAGTGTTTTTACTTTAGCATGTTTAAATGCTTTTTGATGCATGATCGGGGTTAGATATGCATGCGGGGTTGGTTCTCGGGGCCGTAGGTGTTGCAGTGCGAATTTCAAAAAATTTCAAAAAAAAAGATATTTTGGAGGCCTATAAATATATGGAGAAAGATATTTTCAAAAGATATTTTCAAAAGTTCTCCAGCAAGTTTTTGCCTTTCTCTCTCTGCCTTCTCTCTAAGTTCTCGGGGGCCCAGGGCTCAATTTCTGACAATCAGACAGGAAATTCCTGCTATCGGCACGATGGGCTATGCGTTCATCCAGATGGAATTCTATTCCGACGAGGCTCGATTTTACTAATGATTCGAGGCTTCAAGTTTTTAACTCACCAAGGTAAGATCCTAGACTCTCATGTCTTATAAGGGTGCTATGCGTAATCGTGTATGTTTTTAATTATTAGATTGCTGTAGATCTGATTTTGTATCAAGTTGGATTTTTGGGTATAAAAATCATTTTTTTGGAAATTTTGATGGATGGAATCGGGTATCGTGTGTTTTTTTTCGTGGTCTTGGTGTTAGGCCTGGGCGTGTGTCTGTCTGAGGGTGTTGGATGAAAGTTTGGAGGCTTTGAATTGGGGTTTGAAGGTTGAAACCCGTAGCTCGGAACTAGTTTTTGCTTGAGTTCAGTCGACTGGACAGTGTGTTGGGTGTTTTGGGCCTTTTTCCAGTGTGTTTTTTAGTCAACTGGAGGGTGGGTCCAGTCGACTGGACCTGGGCTATTTCGTGTGGGTGTTTTGGTGGTTGGTTTCTTGGTTTTCAATTGGTTTTCAATGGTATTCGGTTGATTGATTATGGGGTTAGTCAATTGAAATACTGTTGGATACCTTTTTGGGGTTCGGTTGGTCGAGTTATGGCTTTGGGAGTTGTATCGTGGCTTCGGGTGTTTGTTTAGATGTCGCCTCGGGGATGACGGGCATGGTTAGATGCGGGTTATCGGGGCACGGTTGTGTACATGCTAGTTATGTGCGGGACGTGTGGGTCCGTAGTTCGGTTTAAAGGTGGATTTTGGTGAGAACCGTTATGTGGGAGGTTCTGGTGTTGGCCTCCGGGTTAGGTGTTAGTTGTCCCAGTGTGTGGACGAGTCATTTGGGTGAGTGGATGTCAGTTTGTTTTGACGGGTGGCGTCGTGATGTATTATTATACATGGTTATGTGCATTTATAACTGTTTATTTATGTACAGATTATGTAAGTGGATTATATGATTTTGGTATCGTTACGTGTACCGTGGTAGCATGCTTTAAAACTCAGAAGTTTTATAGGCATGGTTATGTGAAATATGAGGAATAGATGCATGTGATGCACGTTGCATGGGTTGCAGGTGCGGTGTGAGTCGTGTGTGTAGCATGTGACGTGGTTTGTGTAACATAGTGATAGTACGTGGCTTTATGCATTTAAATCCTGATTTAGTATGCATGTGGTGATTCGGTGTTATTCCGTAGTGTTCGGTGTTATCTCGTAATACTCAGTATTTTCCTGTAGTGTTCAGTTTTATCCTGTAATATGAGGTTTTATCCCGTGGTATGCGGCCTTATGTCGTGGTTTACTATTTTATCCCGTGATATAATCCCGTGGTCGGCGGTTTCATCCCGTGACTTACGGTAAAATTTACGATTTTGCCCTGTGGTTTATGGTTTTACCCCGTAGTATACGGTTTTATCCCAAGAATATGTATTTGAGTTCGGATCTTTATCTCAGTGTTAGGACTATGGTTGCGGCGTGTGAGGGCCGGTTGTTTGTATCATGGATTGCATGTACTGCATTGTGGGACGGATAGATCAAATTTCAAATTATTTTTAAGTGTCGTGTGAATCGCGATCTAAAAACTCTTTTTCAAACTGTTTTCAAGGCTCCTGTGAGTGAGTCAAAAATGATGATTTATATTCTCTCTTTCCCATTTGCATGTGAAAATTATTTTAAAGGCTTGAATGAGAGTCTAAAACTATATCTCGTTTTCCTAGCATGTTTAGCTTATACTGCATGCCTGTCTAGTTTCAGCTAAGTTTTGGCTCATGGTGTGGAATTTGATTTTCTTCAGGTACACGTCACCCAGGTTGATCTGAGGTGCCAAAGAGGTGGAAGAGCTGTAGTTTTTCTTTTTGTTCTTTTTGTTACATGTATGTTGTAACATGTTTTTTCGGTGTTAGAACTGCATAATGTATGCCGTTTGGCGATTATATACAATGCATGTATGATTTAATTTGAGAGTGTATTCTCAGTTTAGTTGTTTGTGAGTGTTTCACGTGACCCAGAGTTTGGGATGTGACAACTTAGTACAAGAGCTATGGGTTCGAATACCTAAGAGCTGTGGGAAGAGGGAGCATCGCCATGTGAGGTTGATTGCGTGTGTGCTTGATTGCATGTGTTTAGATGCTATGATAACATGGACGTGTCAACATGTTAGATATGTGAATGATGTGTATATGGGAGCATGGGGGTTGAATCTTAGGAGTGATAGTATTGCCTTTGGGCGTTTGGGTTAACAAACTTGGGAGCCAAGTTAGAAACGCGTTTAGCTGACGTGATTTCTAGCAGGGAATCTGAGCAGGTTATCCAGATTGACGTGTCATTCTTGTTGGTTCTCCTCGGTATATGGAGTTTTGCTTTGCATGAACCTATGTGCTTATGTGTTAACATGCTTATGCGGTTTATGTTATGTGTTGCCTCTCATGTTCTTTCTTTTTCATATAGACGCGATGTCTGCGAGGAGAGGACGAGGCCGCGGTCGAGGCCATGGCCGTGGTGTTGGCCAAGGGGATGTTCTTATCCCTGATGCTGGGGATGCAAATGCTCCCCAAGGGCCGATGGACGCGACGGAGTTGTTGCATGTGCTGGTGGGCTCTATCCAGCAGTTGGCTAGAGGTGAGGCCGTTAGAGAGGGAGTACCTGAGGCGAGAGCTACAGTAGAGATGCGGGAGTTCAGGCGCATGGATCCGCCTACCTTTGCGGGAGATCCTGATCCTATTGTGCCGACAGAGTGGTTGGAGTTGGTGACTTGTGTTAGGAATGTATACTAAAAAGTCATGCTTTTTAGTTTTTTTTATTCTTGATCCCTGGCATGTTTATGAGAAACATTTGAGATGTTTTTGCATTCGTGATTTCATATTTATATTTGTGATGAATGAATGCATAGTCCGTATATTCTGTCCA
>JAULJZ010007415.1:6487-16699 GCA_032270985.1 Heliamphora pulchella | reverse complement strand
GTAGTTGAGGGTTGTAACGTGACATAGTTATCGTTTAAAATCTTTCGCTTTTAGCAAAGATACATGGGCTTTAAATTTGTTCATATATGTATAAATATGATGGGTATATTCCATTTTCTTCAAATGACATAATCTCTAATGCAGTCATTTTGTGTTGTTAGTGCTTTGTGAAATCGATGAAAGAAATTTGAAATGTGTTCCATGGAGAAATTTATGTACGAGAGTTGTGATACATTTGATTTGAAAAGAGAAATGGGAATACTAAAAACGAATGTGACTTAACAATGAAATAGAAAACTTGAAATTGGGATCAAAATGAGAATATTTGAAAATGATTGGGAGAGGAACAAGTTGTGGGTTGAACTCCCGGGTTTTCTCGAAAAAAAAATGATAGTATCGAGAATAATGAACCGTATGGATTGATGTGAATTAAGTTGGCCTGGCGGGTCAGCGGTGAAAGACCGAAAACTTGCGCAAGATGGGGACCACATGCCAACGGGTTAGCCCCCCGAAATGTGGTGTTGTATTGTGATGAGTTATAGAGCTATCTATTAACCAATGGCTTCGCGTAGCCTATTGGGATAATAGGGAGGGATTTCTATAAGTTGCACCCGTTATCGGTTCATTAATTACTATAAATTAATTGTGATACGGTTTTTGTGATAAACCGGGTAATGAAAATGTGATTTGGTTTTTGTGAAAAATCGGGTAACGAGAATAAATGTGAAAGAAAGGAATGTGCGGAAAAAGGTTTCATGAATGAATAACTTGACGTGCGTGGAAATAAATAATGAATTTATGAAACTTAGTATTTTTATTTCGATTGCACCAATTACACCTCACAAATCATGCTTAGCATAGAGTTAGTTTTTATTCTACGAGTTTCGGCTCATATTGTATACTAAAACCATTTCAGGTTTCGAAGTTCAAGAGTAATTTTGGGACAACGGAAGCATGTTGGGGAAAAGCAAGAGGAAAGATTTGTTTCACATCATTTGAGTTATGTTCATATGTAAAGTACAGTGGATGAATGTAATAAATATGAGAACTTAAAGTTGAACATATAATGTCATTTATTCTTTAGTGGTTTGTGAAGTTGGAATCTTTTAAAATGCTTAAATGAAAAGAAAACTCTTGTTAATTTGATTATGTAGTGCAGATGTTTATATTGGAAATGGTTATAATTCTTATACATTTGACTCGGGGTTGGGTCATTACCCTCACTCCCATCCTTTTTCTTCTTCCTTTCTTTTTTTCAGGTCTACTTTAATCTCTCTCTAATTCTTTTTCTACTTTTTTGCAGGCCTCAATTCTACTTTTTACAGGTTTATTTTCATCTCCCTCATTTTTTTTCTTCTTTCTTTTTTGTATACAATTTCTCTCATTCTTTTTCTTTCTTTAGTACTGTTAATGATTTAGGTATCCCTATTTTTACTCATTGATAATTGTATATTTATGTTGAGGCGTCTAATTTTATTTTTACTTTTTTTTTTCTGTCAAAGAAAATCAAAGCATTTTACAAAATTTTCGAATGAAAGCGGACTCTTTTTTTATTTTTTTTATTTTCAATTCTCATAGGAAAGAGCTTTTTTCTAAAAAAAATTGTAAGTAGATTTTATTTTGGAAGAAAAGGCAGTTACCATTTATTTTGAAAAAAAATGCAGTTACTATTTATTTTAAACTGACAGTCATATTTCTTTTACCAAAAATTATTGTATGTGGATTATTAGTATAAAAAAAATGTATATTGAATTGATTTTTACGATATCAAATAAATATATACAAATTTTATATATTTTAAATAAATTTAATTTGTGAACACATCGTGTGTGCCTTAGCCGCTAGTAAAATTTAATCTCAACCATCCAATGTTTTGAACCCAACAGCCAATTCAGCCTTTCCTCTTGATGTAATATCATCTGTCCAATTTTAAACCAAAAAGCCTACGTCTAGTTTTCTCGCGCCTTTTGCTATTTTCCAGCGGTCTCTATGTCTCTCGTGTTCCTCTGTCTCTCTCTCCTGGCGATCTTTGTGTCTCTCTCTCCTGGCACTCTTTGTGGCTCTCTCTCACACTCTGTAACAACCCGGCTCAAATCATAGTATTAGCGACGGTTAGATGACAAGATCCTAGGTCGCTTAAAAGAATAGAAGACCCTAATTAAGCTGAAACCCTAATTTAACTTAAAAAATCCTAAAAATGCCAAATCCTCATAAGAAAAACCCTAATACTCAAAAAAGTCTCGTAACATCCTAAATTAAGTACATAGCATGAAATAAAAAGTTAAAAATAAAAAATTCTCATAATTAGGATTAAATGACCATTTTGTCTCTAGTGCAACAAAAAGTTTTAAAAATCTAAATTTTGACACATGGACACCCTAAATCAGATATTTAGGTACAATTAAAAAACACAAGATAAAATAACAACAAAAATAAAAAAAATGCCCTTGAATGGCCGGCCACCTTGGAATTTATGCATAAAAAGTCACTTTTTACCTTTTTAAGCTCAAAAATAAAAAAAATATACAAATTAAGTATTATTCTGACCAAAGACTTTTTAAATAAGTAATATACATAATAATATAATAATATAGGTTAAAAAATGAAAACAAATCATTATTTAAAGTTCCTACACAATAAATAAGCCAAAAAGTCAATTTTTGTCAAACTAGCTTAATTTAACTTAAAAGCTTACATGTATTTAATTAATTGCTATAAAAATTATAATAATTTATGAAAATACTAAATTGATTATAAACACACTAAAATAATAAGTTTTAGCTGGTTAAGATACAAAAAAGATACACAAAATTAATATTTTATGCATTTTTATGCACAAAATGGTACCAAAACATCAATTAAACCCCAAATTAATACAAGACAGCTTTTTGGTCTGTCCCAAACAACCCCAGCCGAATTCCCAAGCTGCACAAATCTGATTTGCAATGCCTCAAATAGAGCACACCTCCCATGCATCCAATAGAAATTAAAAAAATGCAAAAAATGCTTACACCATAATAATTATTCCCACCAACAATTTTTCCTATAAAAACACACCAAGGCCCCTATTCTGTTATACATTTTCGGCAATATAGAGAGAGGAAGAGGGTCAAGAAAATATTCGAAGTGTTCTAAAAGAGAGAAGAATGAGAGAAAGAAGGAGCTTAGTGGAAGCAAAGAGGTTGCATAGAAGCTAAGTCATTATCTTCCACCATCTCTAGATTTTCAAACAAGTACGTAAACCCCTAAAACCATATGTTATTCTCATACAAAAATTTTCTTCAACTCATCTCTTATAATACAAACTAGAATAAGAATCAAAATCTCAAATAAAAAGGTGTTGTAATGAAAGGATAGGGGCTGTTTATGCTTGATTAATTATTGGGCATAATTGCATGTGACTATTTTTGAGTTTAATAACTTGTACATGTTCTAGAACTTATATATATATATATAAAGTACATGCATGTAAAGAAAATAAACTAAATCTTGACATACCATGAGCTAGGACATCAGAACCCTAAAAGGCCTATTTTTCTGAATGTTTTAATTTTCTATCCCGAACTTTGATTTATCATAACTAATTTTAGAAAAATGATCTAAATGTGATTTTTATGTCCAGACCTAGATGTTGAACTTATCTTTCATACAAAATTGGTTTGAAGTGATTTCATTGGGTAGAACTCGAGATACACCATTGTTACTAAAGAGTGTCAGATTCTAACCTCCCTAATTTGTAGACATAAAAACCCTAGGTTAGAGTGAGAACCGTGCTTAGATCAAAACATAAAACTTGTATAAAACATATTTATCTTGCTGATCACCAACAATGAGCCTAACATATAAAGTTTTGATAGGTCAAAACCCTCCTCAAAATCACTGTTGTAAATTTGTGATTGACATAGCTCTCTGTCACATGTTTTTACAAGACTAGAAACCTATATTTTTAATGACCAAATCTAAACGTGATTTTCATAAAAAGTGTAGATAACATATAAAACTATTTACTGACCAAAAAATAGTCCTAGATACTGTCGAATGGTCCTCCAAAAGGTTTATTCAGTCTCTGTTGAAACTAGGTTCTACTGAACTTTTTATAGCTATCTGAATCTGTTTTATAAAATGGCCAAAATCATCAACTTGTTCCAAACAACTAGCCTTAGTACTAAACATGAAACTTGTAGGGAACACACTAAACTAGAACATATCCAAAAAGAAGACCCATATCCCTTGAATTGATGCCCCAGAATCGAGGCCAACAAAGTCCTAGATTCTATACTTTTCTCTATTAAGTGCTTAATTGTTTTCTCTTAAATGAAATAAATTACCTATTTACCCTAGGATCTGACCTTAGTGTTAAACATAAAAGTTATAGGAAATATTGTTATCTAATTGGTGTCCAAGAATCAGAACTTAACTCCATGTCTAGGTGCCGCAAAACACTGTTATGATTTTTAATTTGACACTTTAACATTTATTTTAATTTGGCTAAGTGTATAAGTTGCATGTCATATTGTGGGACTTAAAGATATAGATTTTAAATGAATTGTGTTGGATGATTGGTCTATAAAAATGATTAATTGGTGAATAGAATCCATGCCGTTAAGTTGAATCTATGTTTCATAAATTATAGCTTGTACTTCATATACTTGTACTCTAATCTTTAATGAATTGTACCTTATGCTATACCGTGCTTAGGTGCGATGCTATAATTAGTTATACACGAGAAGCATATTGCACACCATAAGCATTACCACACTTGCATCTTGGCTTATTGGAGTCTCTTTTTGTACCTATTATTATGGGTTAAGTTATGTAGAAGTCATTCCTTTTGTGGTCTTGAACTTAGGGCGTCCCTAGTTGACAATTTTGAAAATGAATTGGGAGATTATTTATTATGAAATGGGTTAGGCACCATAGGTTCATCACTTGCCTTTTAATTTCGATAATTTAGACTTTGGATTGACACTAAACGAGCATTCTTGTCCTTAAGATGGGATTTGTGCACATTTTGGTTGGCCGGGAATAAGGAATCAGGATGTTATTGGCCCACCCCCACGCCGTTGCCATTGAGTAAAACAGCTGAGACATGAAGTCAAGGTGAGCGTTTACCTTTCGCAATGAGGCGAGGACCTTTTAAATATTTTAACTTCTGGGCCAAAAGCCCTAAGTTTCTCCCTTTGGTTCGCGAGGTTTGGAATGAGCAAATTGATGGCTCTGAGATGTATGTTGCTTGCAAGAAGCTTAAGTTGCTTAAGGGGAAGTTGAAGCAGTTGAACAAAGAGTCTTATAGTGACTCGTCGGTTAGGGTTCAAAGTCAAAGACTTATCTTTGAAAACCTCCAACGGCAGTTGGATAGAGATCCTCATGATATGTTACTCATCGATCAGTAGAGGGAAGCATATAGGTCCTTTGTTGATCTTAGTTTTGCTGAGGAGAGTTTCCTCAAGTAAAAGTCGCGTATCCAATTGCTTAACTTGGGTGACCAAAATTCTAAGTTCTTCTTCAAATCCATCAACTCCCAACGGAATAGATCCCGAATTTCGGTGGTTACTAGAGAGGATGGCTCTCTCTGTTATGATAGGGCCAGTATCTCTGAGCATATCGTTGAATATTACCAGGGCCTTTTAGGTTCCGAGTCTACTCAGGTGAGGGTGGTTGAAAGCGAGCTGAGGGGTGTTATTAAGAACAATCTATCTCCTCATAGTGTTGCCCGTATGGACTCTGAGGTTACTGATGAGGAGATTAAGCAAGTTATGTGGTCCCTTAAGTCCAATAAAGCGCCTGGTCCTGATGGTTTCTCAGCTGGCTTCTTTAAAGATGCTTGGGAGGTTGTTGGAGTTGATGTTACTAAGGCCATTCGGTGTTTTTTTGAGTCGAGTTGCATGCTTAAGGAAGGTAACATGACTCTGATTGCCTTGATCCCTAAGGTTCCCAATCCTTCCTTTGTGACGGAATATGGGCCTATCTCGTGTTGCAATACCATTTACAAGTGCATATCTAAGATTATTGCAAACAGGATTAAGGATCATTTGCATGAGGTTATCTCTCCTTCTCAATCTGCTTTTGTCAAAGGTAGGCGCATGGCGGACAACATTTTCTTGTCCTAGGAGCTTTTACGTGACTACCACAAGGAAAGTAAGGGTCCTAGGTGTGCTCTTAAGGTTGATATCATGAAGGCCTATGACAATGTTAGCTGGGACTTTATGATTGCCACCTTACGCTGTATGGGTTTCCTTGAAAGGATGATTCTTTGGATCAGGGAGTGTATGACATCTCCTAGCTATTCTGTTAGCATTAATGGGGAATTGAATGGCTTTTTTCGTGGCAAAAAGGGTCTCAGGCAAGGGGATCCTCTTTCCCCTTATCTTTTTGTTATGGCCATAGAAGTTTTGTCTGGTTTGTTTACAAGATATACGGAGGAGATGCCCTTCCATTACCACTGGAGATGTGGCAAGGACAAAATTGTCCACCTTTGTTTTGCCGATGACCTTGTGGTCTTCTCTCGGGCTGATGTTCAGTCGGTTAGTGTTCTTCGAAAAGTCCTGGTCTCTCTCTTTCAAGAGTATGTCGGGTCTGTCCCCTAGTCTGGCTAAAAGCGATATCTATTTTTCTGGGGTTTCGGATACTTTGAAAGGTAATATTTTGGGCACTATTGGTTTTAGAGAGGGTTCTCTTCCGGTGCGCTATCTTGGTGTCCATCTGATGACCACTTAACTCTCCTACAAAGAGTGCCGCCCTCTCATTGATAGGATTGCTAAGCGTATTCAAGTTTGGACTAGTAAGTACCTCTCTTATGCGGGTCGTTTACAGCTGCTTGACTCTATCATTTTCTTTATGCAAGTTTACTGGACTTCTTTGTTTATCCTCCCTAAGAAAGTCCTCTGGGAAGTTGAGAGCCTGATGCGGGCTTTTTTTTGGAGTGGTCCTGAGATGAAATCTTCCGAGGCCAAGATTGCCTGGGATGAGGTTTGTGCCCCCAAGAGGGAAGGAGGCCTGGGGATTAAATCTCTTATCACTGGAATAAGGCCGCGGTTGCCAAGCATATCTGGTTTCTTCTCACAGGGGGCTCCATCTCCCTGTGGTGCATGTGGATTAAGTCTAATATTCTTAGGGGTGAATCTTTCTAGTCGGCAAAAATTCCCCAATCGGCCTCTTGGTGTTGGCGCAAGTTACTTCAGCTTTGTCCCTCATTAAGGGGTTTGTGCAGTATGAAATTGGGAATGGGGAAGGTACTTTCTTGTGGTTGGATCCCTAGCACCCGTGGGGTTCTATTTTTGAGGAGAGGGGCCCTAGAATTATTTATGATTCGGATTTGGACCGTCTGGCTAAAGTGAAAACCATTGTTGATGGTAGTACTTGGAAATGGCCTTCGGCTGTTTCCATGGATCTGATCGAGTTGGTCCGTGAGGTTGAGTTTGCCCCCGATGCAACCAAAAAGGATAGTATCGGTTGGCTTCTCTCTGGTGGTAAATTCACCATTGGGCCTTTGTATGAGGAGATCCGTGTTCACCAGCCTAAGCCTATCTGGTGTAAGCTAGTGTGGTTTAAGCATCATATCCCTGGAGTTAGTTTTATTCTCTGGCTTGCAGTTAGGGGTCGCCTTAATACCAGCGATAGGCTTAGAATGTTCGGTTTAACCTGCGATTTTTAGTGTAGCCTTTGCTTGGGGAATTTGGAAACTCATGATCACCTCTTCTTTAATTGCCCCTTTTCCTCTAAAGTGTGGGAAGGTATCCTTGCGAAGTGTGGGTTAGTTCGATCTGACTCTTCTTGGGATGGTTGGTGGAATTGGTTTGCCTCGAGCGTTAGTGGTCAGTCTCTGACCTCCATGATTAGGAAGATGGCTTTGTCTGCGTCGGTTTACTGTATTTGGAGAGAGTGAAACATGCGTAAATTTCGCGAGTCCAAGCATGATTATGAGTTTGTGGTCAAGGAGATTTGCGAGCGTATTGGAGGTTGGGTTTCTTCTAGACGAAATATCCTTATATCGGCTCCTAATCTGGCTATCCAAGGGGAATGGAGTCTTTTGAATTCTATCTTTGATCCCTATGACTAATTCCTTCTTTTGTTTCAATGCCGGGTGCTTGAAGTGCGAAGGGCGCTAATCCATTATTGCCTGTGGTAGTATTGTCCTTTACTCTGTACTCTTATTGGTTGCTTTTGTGCAGATCTCTGTGGAGATTCTAAGGTGCTGTGAGCCTTGGGATATGTTTTTTAGAGCGTTGAGTGATACACCTATATCTGAGCGAGTGTTTCGAGGTTTTCTAACTTAATTGAACTGTTCTGTTCCTTATGCAGAGTTGTTTCCAGCTGAGCTTTAATGAGATTTGTTTCTTTTTTCCTTTGGAGTTTGAGCTATACACTTGTCTGGTTGTTTTGTGAGATTAGCGCTCTTTTCCTTAGAGTGCTGAGTTCTTCTGTTAGTCTGCTCGATGTCCATCCTGTTCAGGGTGCGTGTGTTCATTTTTTTTCTTTTTTTAAGTTGTTTATCCTGGTTGATGTGTTCAGGTCCCTATGGTTGCCAGCTCCCAAAAGAAAGAAGGCTCGGCTGCTTCAGGATTGATCTCTCTTTGGAGGCTGCAACCTTGTTGTACTGCGGGTCTTTCCCATGAAGGAAGAAGCCAATTGGGAGGATGACCTTTGCCTATTTAGCGTCCTCATCTGGTCTTGGCATTGTGGGGTTACCTAGCTATGAGGGATGTTCATAGCAGTTGTTTTTGTTTATCTCATCCTCCATTGTCATTATCATGATGGGCTATTTTGTTTGATTCCTCTCTTGTTATCTACATTTTCTCTGTGTAGTTGTTTGATGTATAGCCTTCCCCTACGGCTTTTGTAGGGGCTGTGGGTGTGTGTGTACGTTCGGGTGTGTGTGTACATTCGGGTGTGTGTGTTCCGGTTCCTCCTGTCTTTGCGATGGAATCAGTTTGGGTTCATGATCTTATCTTGCCAAGTCCCTGTATTGATCCTTTTCAGGTGGCGGCGTAGGTTCATTTCGGCTATTGGATTGTGTTTTTTGATTTTTGGTTGTTAGTTGGACAGCTTCTGCTTGGTCTGGTGTTTTCTGCTGGACCTTCTGCTGCGGTAGGTTGTTGAAGGCTGGATTTTTTTGTTTCGGCCTTTCATCTTGTGCCTTGTCCCATCTGTTGCGTGGTCAGGTTTTTTGCTTTGGTTTTGGCCACAGGTTTTTTGGTTGTTGCTGGTTTTTTTCCAGCTTGTTTGGGGTTCTTTGCTCTCGATTCCCCTGTCATTACTTTTTCGTTATGCTCGGGGAACCGATTCTTGGTAGCCTTGTTTTCTTTGGTTTTAGCTTAGCCTTAAGCCGATTTATGTAGGTTTGGTTTCTTTTGTTTTCTTTGTTTTTCTTGTTTCTGGGTTTGTAAGGTCTGGGGTTTGTCCCTTGTAAATATGTATTTTTCTTTTTCTTTTATATCACAGTTAATTACCCAAAAAAAAATGAGGCGATGATAGGTTTAGTGATCGAATTCCCGTAAAGTTTACTTTGAAATTCCCGACGTGGAATTCATTTCATGGTTCTGGATGTATGCCGGGTTGGGTATTTGCATTGCATTCATTTGTATCACGCACCTGTATACTTGTTTATATATATGCTAACCTTGTCGTAAATGTCAAATTTGTTTGTCTCCTTGATTTTAAATTGTATTGGGTGTTATATGATATGCGTTGTAGAATATTTTATTGTGAGTTTGGTTAGAAGGTTTAGAAAGTTTGCTTTTAGGTTTTGGCTCATGGCATCCGTGTAACAAGTGAGGAAGAAGAGCTTTTTGAGGAGGTCGCACCCGAAGAAGAAGAAGGTTTCAAGGAACAAGGTGAGTGGTAGAAGCCAGTCGACCCCGACAACACAAATTGAAGAATTTAATGTTCACCCCTTTTTGTTCTTTTATTCAGTTTCCATGGGTGCATTGTAAATTTTGTTGAATCTTTCGGAGAAACTATAATCGCTATGTATTTTGAATAGCTTTTAACTTTAATTGATATAGTACCTATTATTTGTAACTATGAAAGAATAGTTAGAATATCTCCCTTAATTATACTTATGTATGTCCCGACGTGCCCGAAAGATGGGACGTCACACACTCTCCGTGTCTGTCTCTCTCGCGCTCTCTTTGTCCTCTCTCTCTCTCTCTCTCTCTCTCTCGTGTTTCGTTCTTTGTTTCTATTTCGCCGCCAGACCGTGGTTTTCCTTTT
>JAULJZ010007394.1:0-16700 GCA_032270985.1 Heliamphora pulchella | reverse complement strand
GTGGACGTAGGCTAAGATCAAGCCGAACCACTATAAATCGTTGGTGTTTGGCTCATCTTTTGATTTTTGCTTAAGTACACTTTTGATTTTATAATTGTCTGGAAATATAAAAAAATCAAAAGGTTTTTCAGTAAAAAGAATTTACTCCTTATTTTTGATAAAGAAACCCAATTCACCCCCCCTCTTGGGTTGCCTTGTTCTAACAGTTTTGTTTATCCGCTCAGCCACGCCATTTTATTGTGGCATTCCAAGAATAGTCTTTTCCCATCTGACTCCACTAGCTGCGTAGAACTCTCTGAATCTTCCATTTGTATACTGACCCCCATTATCTGACCTCAAACACTTTAGCTTCAATCCAGTTTTAGTTTTAACCAAAGTTTTTCACTTCTTGAACACTTTAAACACGTCGAATTTATTCTTTAAAAAGTAAACACATACCTTCCTGCTGGAGCCGTCTATGAATGTGAGATAGTACCATGAGCCTTCAAGAGATGCAATTGGAGAAGGCCTCCACAGGTCTGTGTGTACCAATTCCAACCTCTTAGATTTCGTTGTTCTGCCTCATTTCAGAAACCTAACAATTCTTTGCTTCCCAAAAATGCAATCCTCACACAGATCAAATTTTACATACTTTAAACCCGATAACTTGCCATTTGATTGTAGAATTTCATCCATTTCTCACTCATATGCCCCAACCTCTAATGTTATAAGCTCATGCTTGACCCATTGTCTGTAAGTGCTATTGTATCTTTTGTACTTGAAGTCATGTATAAGGTACTTATCTTTGTTCCCTAAGCCACTACCATGGCTCCTTTTGTGACTTTCTACGTGCCATTGATAAAGGTTACTGAATGTCCTTCAACATCTAACTGCTCAATAGACATTAAATTTCTCACAAGTTTAGATATGTGCCGTATCTTATGTATCTTCCACGCTAACCCATTCGGCACTCTAATTCTGACATCGTCTGTACACACGATATCTAACGCCTTCCCGTTTACCAAGTACACTTTGCCAAAAATCACCGGCCACGTAGTTCTCGATTATTTTTCGGTGTGCTGTAGTGTAAAATAATGCTCCTGAATCCAACACCTGAGAGTCAATTGGGTTGTCTACTGATAAAAGCAAGGTGTCCTGTGCATTTTCTGTCACAACATTGGCTCACTCGCTATCAGTCTTCTTCTCCTGCTCCCTACAGTTCTTTTTTATGTGGCCAGTCTTGTCACAACCTCAACATTCAATCTGCCCTCCCAACCTGGACTTGCTTCTACCCCTTCTGGATTTTGACATGCGAAGGTTCTGATTTCTATCATTACTTCTGCCCCGTGCTTCAACATTTAATATCGTGCCGATATTAGACCCAGAGTTGAACACTTCACCCGAATCCCTCCTGCGAACCTCCTCGTTCAATATCAAATCTCTGATATCGTCATGCTTTAGTTTATTATTCCCAGCAGAGTTACTCACTACCGTTTTTATTGCCTCCCAACTGTTTGGCAATGAGGTTAACACAATTAAAGTTCTGATTTCATCATCAAAATTGATTTCAATCGAAGACAACTAATTCGTGATAGTGTTGAACTCGTTCAAATATTGTGCAACCGGTGTACCATCATCCATCTTAAGATATAATAACTTTTTCATAAGATGTATCTTATTATCGACGGACGATTTCTCGTATATGCTTGACAATGCCACCATCATATCAGCCATAGTCTTCTCTTTAATTACGTTGTGTGCCACTGACCAGGACAATGTCAATCTGATGACTCGCGGCACTTGTTTGTCAAGCAAAGCCTATTCCTCATCCTTCATGCCCTCCGATTTGAATCCCAAGAGCGGTAAGTGTACCTTCTTTCCATACAAATAATCCTATATTTGTGTCATCCAATAACCGAAATTCGAACCAATGAACTTCTTGATTCCAGTCGATTTTCCTTCTTCTGCCATATGTGTTTTTCAACCTCCTAACCAGGAGCTCTTATACCAGTTATTGAGGATTAGAAGGCGATCACTAAATTTGCCCATGATCAACAAGAACTCACAAGCTACGGAATATAACAAAGAAGAAGAGAATGAGACAATCACACAATCACACACAAGATTTACGTGGTTTGACAAGGCATGCCTATGTCCACGGGATTACACTTTTACTATACTTGATTGGAAGATTACAAGGAAACAAAATTCTAGGGAGAAGGATATGAAAAACTAAGAAAAGAATTGAATACAATAGCGGCTGCACAAACCCCACGTGTTCATAATACTCGTGCCCTCGCACAGACCGCTCGAGCGGTATTATACAGCCCTTGGTATCTCGCTGCAGACACCCCACCGCTCGAGTAGTCTATTCACCGCTCAAGCGGCCTATCCAAAATACTAGTTTTTCTTTACCCTCTTCAACATCCTGCTCTTGATTATATAAAATAAATAATTTTTAAATATGAATACATGTATAAAATTTAATTTCAAAAAATTTACGAAGTCTAAATTATTAAAATATATATTTATTGTTATTTTTCTTCTCTATTTTTTATATTTTATATTTTTAATTCTACTTATTTATGAACTACTATTTTTTATGTATTCTATTATCTACAAATCTTATTAGTATCACTATCTTAAATCTTAGAAATTATTCTCAAAATATCTTCGATCACGCATCATTTCTCATTACTTTCTCAATTTCTTTTTGTTCTTATTCTAATTAAATAGATAATAGAAATGAAAAACCTCATTATATTCTCGTCCTGTCCCATGGTCATTGCTATACTCGAGAAATTGGATTCCATCAAAGAGAAATTGGACTTCATAAAAAAAAGGCTCTTAGTATATGCTTTGCCATCGGTTGAGAGTTCAAAACTTGCTAACGGAATCATCCTAATAGTTTGTAAAAGTTTTAAAAGATGTGTGGGACATTCATTTTCTATCCAGTCCTTCTGTTTCTCAAATAAGTGAGCTAATGCTTGTTATAGTTTTCTCAAATCATCCTAATGGAATACTTTCCTGTTAGAGAAAATAGTTTTTAAAATTATATTTTTGCAACTGATTTTAAAGAAAATATCTATTTTCCTGCGCTAGTTTTTAAAACTACATCGCATGTTTCAGATTTCAATTAGAGTTTGTGATGTTTTAATAGAGCTTGTAATCAAATGAAAAAAAAAAAAAAAAATCTGGTGTGATGTCTTAATAGAGTTTGTAAACAGAAATGCCATGTATACATAAATCAAATTCATAATTTACTCACGACTTAAAATGAATGTTTTAAATTCAATTGTACATAATGTGAGTTGCATTTTAAATGAGTTCGAACTGTTTATTTTAAATTTTGAATGAGATTATAATTATGTATATATAATATTATTGTTTTGCAATAAGAATTCTATAATTGAAAGCCAAATTATCGGCGATGACCAAAACAATTGTCAAAGTTCAATTTAGCGCCTCAGCATGGGAAAAAAAAATTAAGTGTGTTAGGTTGGTGTCTCGTATTTCTGATATTCCAGTTCAGTCGGTTGTTCGGACAGTGCTGGAATGCACAAGGGGGTGAAAAATAGTCACAAGAGGCTCTGCATAATGCAGAGAAATTGAAAAGGCTCTTTGAGTGATCGAGCGATCTAAAAACCCCTCGAGTAGTCTGTGCTGGATAGCATATTATTGAGGCGGTTAGGGTTGTAGCCGTTGCATAATTTGACCTAGTTTTGAATTTATATAAAGGGGTTATAATAGAAACCGTAAAAATAGTAACAGACACAATGCGAGTATGCACCAGACAGACTCAGGTAGAAGCCAAATAGCGTAAAAAGAGGCTCAAATACACTAGAGTAAAGCTTAAATTTAAAGATCAGATAATGTAGAGGTAGTTCTTGTAATCTTTATTAATAATAATAGATTAATTCTTCTTATTCTTCCATGAGGTAGACAATCAGCCAAATTACGTATATCTTTGTGTTCTTGATTCTTTTTCGTATTCTTTATTTGCTTTGTATGGATTGAAGTCGCGGTTGTTTTTTTCCATGCGTTAGGGGATTTGTGCTTAAAATCTCAACAACTGGTATAAGAGTTTTAGATTAAGGTTTAATCACTCAATTACAATAAAGATGTCAAACAACGAGTTTGGAATCTCTACAGATTGATAGAGGACACAATGGTTGGTGGAGTTACCACTACCATACAGGCAGTCCAGCGAGGATGACACAAAACTCTAGGATATGCAGCTTGGTCAGATCGACACCCGTAATATATCTTATCTTCAAAAGAAGACACTAAAAGTCAAGGTGGAGATCAACCAGATCCATTCACCCATAAAGCCAAGTGATTGTGGTTCAAATCAGCAACAATAGAGATCATTTGTTTTACAAGAGAGCTACAGGCAGGTCAAGCAAAGATCAACGACAAGTAGCAGTGTCAGAGAAAGTGGGGTCACTACAGAAGGTTGTTCATTATGAACAGAGATGGCGGAGCACTTATACCCCATGAAAGCGGTGCAGGACGAGGCGGTCGGCAAATTTTCAAGATGGTTCAAAAATTCGAGCTAATGTGGAGATTGTTAAGTTGGTGTCTCATATATCTAGCATTCCAGTTTGGTAGGGTGTCCAGACAATACTGGAACGCTAAAAATGGTGAAAACAATCTCCAGAGGCTATGCAGAGTGCAGAAAAATCGAGAAAGCTCTTTGACTGTTCGAGCAACCTGTACAGGATGGCATATTATTGAGGCAACTAAAGTTGCAGCTATTACATAGTTTGATCTAATTTTTGGTTTATATAAAAGGAATTATGATAGAAACCTAGAAAGGGTGAGGTACGATGTGAGAATACACTTGAGAGGTTTACGTAGATGTTAGAAACTGTAAAAAGAGAATCAGATACATTAGAAGTGAGGCTCGAATTTAGGTATTAGAGAGTGTAAAGCTAATTTTTGTAATTCTTATTGATAATAGTAGATTATTCTTTCTTGTTCTCCTGTGGAGATAGGCAGTGAGCCGAATCACGTATATCTTTGTGTTTTTAGTTGTTTTTGGTATTCTTTATTTGATTTGTGTAGATTGAAGCCGTTGTTGTTTTTCTACTACGTTAAAAAATTTGTACTTAAAATCCTAACAAAATGCAAAGACAAGTAAACAAATTCAAACACACTTTTCTTATATGAGATAGATTTCAGGTGTGTATGAATCAATGCTTGAATCTGTGCACGCAACAGAACTGATGTAAAAAAATTATATGAACTCCATTCTAGACAATGATAAGATACTAGAGCTTGTTCAGTAAATTGATTTTGCAGTATTTTTTTAAAGACAAAAGTAAAAATAAAAAATTGTTTACCTCGATCAAAAACTTTTAAATAACTTATTTATTTAAATCTTTTCTCTACTCATCATTCCAATACCAATATGAAAAGACGAAATTAAAAAAAAAGTTTAAAATAAATCTATCTCTTGTAATTAACCTGCATGATTTGGAAATAATTTTCCCCATCGTGCATGGGTGGAAATTGAGGCCAAAGAGCTTTCCGTCGGTGGTGGGGAGAGTGCGCCGCCGGCCCACCACCACCGTCTATTCATTCGATGCCAAGATAGATATGACGGAAAGTGAAGAAGAGACAAAAAGTAAAATATATAATTAAGTATGAGAATATTGACAATCCTCTAAATTCACTTCACATTAGATTTTCAATCTTCACTCTTGTCTCCACTCCTCCACATAATAAATTATAAAAATTGAAAAGTAGTTATTGTATAATAAATTTACAATTTTATCCCTTTAGCTAATTAAAAAAATGTCACTTAATTTGTGAGTATTTTTAGAACTAAAAATTATATAACTGGGCTTCAAAACATCAGAATTCTCTTTATATTTAGTATAAATGTATGTGTATTATAAATATTGCAAATGGGTCTTTAAGGATCATCCATGGAAATTTTGCGTTTGGGTAAAGAAATCCAGGTTCTTTTTTTGAAATAAAAAATTTAATTTTTTTTTATGATTTTTCATAACGAGAAGAACCTAAAAAATATAGCCGATCATGATAAAGTTGAAAAAAAAAATAAGTAAAGACAGAAGAAAATGATAAAAGGCCTATTTAAGTGCCTTTTTGCTTTATCTGAACTTTGTTTATTTTTTTATTTTAAAAGTTTTAAATTTTTCATAATGAGAAAAATTTTAAAAATATACTCGTTTGAATTAATGCTGAAATTTTTTTTATTAAAAACACAAAACTAACCGTATAAAAAAAAGTTTAACAAAAAAATGTGATCGGAGCTTATGGGCCTCTCAACTTATCACTAACTAGAGAATTATATCCAACCAGGGAGGGAATTAGGTTTTTTATTTGGGATAATTTTTTTTATGGTAGTTTTATTATTTTTTGTTTTTCATTAAAATATTTAAAATACTTTTATTATTCACTTTTAAGTTGTAGAGTTAAGATTTGAAAATGAGTTTTTTTTATTTTTGTTAGTAGAGTTGATTTTTTAATTGAATGTACTATAGTTATTTCATTTAAAAAAGTCATATAGTGTGTGGGATATAAAAAAAAAATTCTTGAAAAGAAGCTCAAAAAAATTAATTGACCTTTTTAGGATACCAAACAATATAATTTAAAAACTGACTTTTTTATTTAAAAAAATTAGCTTCTAAACTATCCCAAACAGGACTTAGTTTATGTTTGGACAAAAAAGCTTTGTAGTTTTTTTCATCTTTTATGAGTTTTTTTATATTTTAGTTTAAATTTCTTACTTTTTTAATTCTTTATGATGAGATGATTCTAAAAAGTATGCCCGTTAAAGGCTAATTTTAAAAAAAAAATCATCAAAAATGAAAAAAAAGTAAAAAAACTACTAAGTTAGCTTTTTTCGTCTTATATGAACTTTCTTTAGATTTTGATCATAAAAATTATTTTTTTATTTTCTCATGATGAGATGAATCTAAAAAGTATATTAATTTGAATTAATGCTGAAAATTTTGCTAAAAACAAAAAAATTCCACTGTGTTTGTATGTAAAAATAAAATAGTTGACTATCAATGTAAATATCCTTAAATCTAGACCGTAGAAATTGGCCGGCAGGCCCGGCAACTTTTTCTTGAAGTAAATTGATTGTTTTAACTTTGTACAATAATGTTCACATGCATGTGTCCGATGTTTTTGGCATGGTTTTATTAGCAACAAGAAAAGGATTTGATTTCTTTGTAAATTTTAGGTATTTTTAGTATTTTTCATAAATGTGAAAGTTTAAAATATAATTAAGTGAATTATTTTTATTTAACACTTAGCTAATAAAGTTGGGTTAATTAATAGAAGTGGCGAATTTAAAAATTTAACACGACAGAGAGTATAACTCCAAGTACAATGAAATCTTGTCTATAATTAAGCCCAACGAAATAAATATAAAATTTAAACATTTATTATTAAGCCTAAAAAATTATAACACACTCTTTTACAAAAATAAAATGCCTAAAACTTAAATATTTATGGGATAAAATGAGATTTTGTTGGAGCACAAGTATAATAATAAAGTAAAAATTACAAAAATATAAAAATACTAGCAGAGGTATTTTTAAATTTTGAGTTGAGGCACAAATATAATAACAGATTAAAAAAATTACAAAAGTATAAAGATATTAGAGATAATTTTACATTTTCAGTAGGGCTACAAATGTAATAATAGATAAAGGAAATACAAAATATAAAAATACTAAGGTCCCGTTTGGTCCTATTTTCAAAACTCAATTTTCGGAGCCATTTTAATTCAAAATTTAAAAACATGCCTTTGGTCACTTTTTTCAGAAAAAATTCTCAAAAAACTGAGTGCAAAGAGTTAAAAAAAAAGGGGCTGATTTTAAGAACTAGAAAAGGATGTTTTCAGAATTTTGCATCTCGCCTCCCATGCTAGGGTTTAAGTTTCGCCGCCGCCGCCATCGAGTCTCGCCGTCGCCGCTGTTGTCGTTAAGTCTCGCCGTCGTCCTCTCGTCGCTCATCGTCCCCGTCAAGCATCCATCATTGTTGCCGGCCTATCATCGTCGTTGTCGTTGTCGTTGTCGAGCGCTCTGGTTCATTTCTGATACTCGCCAGCGGCGACGTGAGCTCTGGTTCATCTCAAGGGGTCGCCGACATTAGGGTTAGAATTAGGGTTGGAATTTCTAAAAGTAATACACCAAATACAATTTTTCTTCTCAAAATATTAGAAAATAATTTTTAAATTCATTTCTCGAAAACAATTTTCAAATTACAATTTTAGAAAACACAACCAAATGGACTAATTATATATATATTTTTTACAATTTCAGTAGGAGGATAGGCTCCCTTGGACCTTCGTTGTCTCCGGCCCTGGTCAATATTGTTTATGTGAGTGCACCATATAAATAATTTTATATGATACTTTGAATTATTAATTAATAAATACTCTTAAAATTTTGTTTGAACCCTATTTAATTTTTTTATTTTTTTAACTTTTATAGTTTTTTAGTGTAAAACAATTAAAAAATAGTTCGTTAGATTTATTGACGTTCAAGTTAGCTACTTGTTGATTTTTAAGTTGGTCCAAACACTCTAAGATATAAAAAAAAATAGCTATTTAATAGCATTTTTTTCAAATAGTTCGTTAGATTTGTTAATTTTTAAGTTGGCCTGGACACACTAAGATATTAAAAAAAATTAGCTATTTAGTAGCATTTTAAGAAGTGTCGTTTGACAAAAATAACAAGTTTATGAGCTTTTTTATTTTAATAATGATGATTTTGTTTTTAATTAATAGACATCATAAATGAATGTTAATATTTAAGAATAATTTTATCTTTTTATACTATTATTGAAATCTGAACATAAAAATTTTAAAACAAGGCATTTTAACTATTTTCAATTGAATCACTCTACTTGTGTATTTTTTAAAATAACTTTTAAAACATTTACCAAACGAAACCTAAGTGTAAGATGTTGAATGCATATAGAGCACGCTTATTGCGGAAAATAAATTCAAAGTAAAAAAAGATCTTTTTTAAAAGCTTTATTTTAGAAATTAACAAGTAGAGTGAATATTAAAAATTAACAAAAACTATTTTAAAAAATAGTTTATATCTTAGAAAGGGTGTCACATAGGTGATGGGTTCGATTTATTTTTTTTATTCTTCCCATGAATTATATGTTTGTAATAACAATAATAGAATTTAATCAATTTCTATCAATTAGACGTATTGTGTCGATTTTTTAAAATAATATTTTAAAATATATTCGTTGACGCCTTGTTAATATTAACACTATTTCGAATACAATCGGTATATTTTAAAATAATCATTAATTAGACATCTTTACCTTAGGTATGAACTTTTTTTGACTTTTTTTTTTTTTTTAATGTAATGAATAGATGTACAAGTTTTTGTTGAAAATGGCTGTGCAACAAGGTTTTTGTCAACGTCAATACAAAATATAAATGGGTCCCAGACAATCTTTTAGATGGGACGTCCATGGTGAAAAATTGTTAGTTGCATGTGAGGATTAATCACGTCTAATTACTTTAACAAAAATATTTTATTGAGTGAATGAACTTAGCTTTAAAATTTGTCCCTTGAAATTAGGGGAAAATAAAAGTGAAATCCTTAGGCCCTTTGGTAATATTTATAATTTATAATTTTTATTTTATAAAAAATAAAAAATATATTTTTGTTTATTTTTATAAAAAATAAAAATAAAAATAAAAATATATTTATCACATAAATATTTAGAAAGTGTTAGTTAGAGGTTGCGGATGAATACAATTATCAGAGGTAGTGGTCGAATGTGTTATCCGGTGATGATAACAAGAGGTAGAAATAGTGGTCGAAAGTAGTTGTCGGAGGCAGTGATCGGAGCGGGTGGTCGGCTGGATGGTGGTGACCAAGGGTGTTAGCCAAAAATGATAACAAGATGTAGCGATGGTGGTCAGAGGTAGTAGTTGGAGATGGTGATTGGATGTGCTAGTTGGAAAAATAGTAAGAGGTAGCGATGGTAATCAAATATGGTCAAATGTGGTAGGTAAAAGCCGAAGCGATGATTGGAGGTGGTGGTTAGAGGGAGTGGCCGAATGTGGTAGTCAAAGGCGGTAGTCGGAGGCGATAGCCGAATGTAATAGTCGGAGGTAGTGAAAAAAAAAGATACAATCAAAACATATTTACAAAACAAGTGAAAATATATTTTTTCTGTTTATACAAATTTTATAAATTTAAAAAATTGTTCACAATTTTTTAAAAACAAAAATAGTTACTAAATATATTTTTGTTTACAGTTTAAAAAAATTAAAAAATAAAAATAAAAAATAAAAAAACATAAACATTACCATACAGGGCCTTAGTTACACATTTGTTGAGAGAAGAAGTATTGATGAATATTCGTGACCTTATTTTGGATTTGAATTTGGGATCTGGAGAGTGCTGCATAAGGTCTTATGCGTTCAAGTTTGATCTCAAAACATGCGTGTGTTGCTACTGTTCGACCCGATCTGCTCGAATTTAGGCTCAAGTACAAGTGTGGGTTGGGTCAAAGTGGTTCGGGCTTGGGCTTCTATGCGAGCTCATGTATTTTTTTAGGTGATGGTTCAATTTAAAAGTGGCACCAATTCGCCTTGACCATGTGTTTCTAAACTAGTGATCGGGTGCTTCTTTTGCGAACAGTTTCCTGCTTACTTATATAATTCCAGTCCCTTAACTTTTTTTTGCAGTTAGTTCTACCATTTTTTGAGTTATGGAGAGAGTGTGATCACGAATTGGTTCGTTATGAATCTTCTATATCCGATGAATGTTGTATCATAGTAGACAAACATTCACCATTAACAAGTATCGAGACGATGGAAAATTTTGTTTTAAGAACACAGTCAGTAGTAGTCCAATGATTTTTGAGACCTTAGGCGAGATATTAATTGGAGGCCTTATATATATATGATTTTTTTTTTTGAGATGCAAAGTTATTAATTATATTTTCATAATTAAGTTTTTTAACATATTTTTTTCAATTGATAATATAGCTAATCTTCTTAATCTTTCTTGTGATATAGTCGACATAAAATAAGATTTTATTAATTTTAATTTGAAAAGACTTATTTCTGCAGAAGCTACTATTATTGGAATTGTTAATAATATTCTATAAGCAATGCATAAATTTATATATATAAAAAAACTTAGTCTTTTAATATAATTTAGTCTTAAGATAAGATTTTGTGTTAGACAAAATTAAAAATTCTAAAACGAATAAAATTATATAAATTTAAAAGTGTAGAATAATGTCACCTGATTATTTGCAGAAAATATGCAATAAGTTGTAAACAAAAGTAAAAAAAATAATCAATTGGCAGATTATTTGAAAGAAAGATAAGTGTTTAGTCCGCAACAGATAATAATTGACAAATAATCAGTAAACCGTAATAGTAAAATCATTTTGAATAGTCAAATGCAAAAGAAAATAGAGAATACTAGCTAAATTAGAGAGAGAAAATACAATATATTATACTTGAGAATTGAGGTAATAATTGATTGTTTTAGAAAATGCCAAAAAGTTATAAAAAGTAATTTTTAAAAGTAAGATGCTATTCAAAATAGTCTTTTCAAATTATTTCAATTCCCATTTTAAAAAATCTTTAATTTTTTCTAAGTTCCCACCTATTCTCTAATTTCAGGACACGAAGAATGACAACAACTGATGGTGGTCGTATTAGTATTCTATTGGTCTTGTGAATTATGTTGTGATCAACACCCAACGGATTTAGATATTGTTATTATTTTTTATTTTAAAAATTCTATTTTATATTTTTTTATTTGTTTAAGTAGGGCCTAACTTATTTTATTCGTAGGCCTAACAAATAACTTATGTATATAATTTTTTTTTATTTTTGTTAATATAATTTATTTTAAAGTTGATCATATATAGTAGTATTTATTATAAAGAAAATTATAAATCTTGTGGCCTTATTATTTTGAAAGCCTTAGGCGACTACCTAATTTGCTTAACAGACAGGTCACCCCTGAACACAGTGTCAAACGTTAGGCTCAATCACATTTTGTTTCTGTTCTACGTATGATTCTGTTGAATTTCTGAAATTTATTTAATTACAGCTGTGTTGTTGTTTTTGTTTTACAGTTTTCGTAATTTACTGTTTTTCCTTTCAGCACTGTTTTCTGTTCACAGGTTTTCTATCAAAAACAATTTTAAGATTAATTTACAAAAGTATATATTTTGGGTACTTTCAGTTTAATTAATAACTGTGTTCAGCCTAATTTCTTCTGATTTATTTTGAATTCACTTTTTTGCATAGAAATTCCTAAGGAAGTTGTGACAATGGAAATGGTTGTCCTTAATGAAAGCATGCCTGGGGACCAAATTATGCATGGAGCAGGCCATTGCCCTCCTTTCATGAGAGAGATAGAGAGAGAGAGAGAGGGGGAGACCAAGAAGGTTTATAAGCCTTTTTTTGTTTCCACGTAAAATATTTTATAATGAAGAATATTTTCTATGTAAAATTAATTTATAAAAATTAATCTTTTTTATTTTTATTTTTTGGTATTTGGATGATACTAAAAAAGTATTGTTATAGAAAAATAATAGAAGTCTACAACGCCACTTGCCAATGTCGCTGTCCTCACTACCACCACCACCATTATTACCTCCACTGTTGCCGTTGTCACCGTCTTATTCGCCGCCACTAACACCACCACAGTAAAATGACTTGTATCATTTTTTCTTGTAAATTAATTTTGATCTTATAAGATAAATATTTTACTGAAAAAAATATTTTATATTATTTTTATCAAACCAAATACTAAAAAATAAGTAAAATATTTTACAATAAAATATTTTACGTCGAAACAAACGGAGCGTAAGTTAAATATTTTTACGGCAAAAGTTTCAATACACACCATGTGTTTTTTATGGATTTAAAGAATCAATCTCCAAACGTAAACGAAAGCAAATATCCATGTAGAAAAGCAGAGAAAATAATCGACACAAATAATTTTCGTGATTCGGTCCACACCGACTTACATCAATGAGTTAGAGATCAAATATTCCACTACATCAAATGTGAAAGAGTATAATCACTCTCTACTCTCTACCAGCTATCCTCTAAAATTGTTTCTTATCTATATATAGACTAATCCTAAATTTTTATCCCCTATATAATTAAAATATTCTACATGTATTGAATTTTTTATGGATTTATAACTCCAACTCTACCCACATATATGTATATAAAATTTGAATTATATGAGTTCACAGAATACAAGATATAAACTCAATAATTTTTACATTGGTTTGAATTCTGCAAACTACCTTGAAGATAATTGGCCCCGATGTTGATTCTGTTGTTGTTGTCGATCCACCACACTCATACAAGTATGGCCCGCATTTCTAGACCGAAATGTTCGATACCTATTCACTTAGGTGTCTGACATCACTCCATCTATTCGTCGAGGTGAATTGATTGTCAATCATCTGTGGAATCAGAAAATCGCTATCTGATTTGACTTCACTTGCAACTAATCTTGATTGTCTAGTATATTGCCTTTTGCTTTGCATGCCATACCAAATCGACACTTTTTTTTCTTTTTTTCTGTGCAAAATAAATATTCTTTGATCTATACAAACCGAGATAAAAAATATGTATGTGCTCTGATCTCCCTCCACAATTTTGAAACGTTAACCATCGGCTCTGATACTACTTATTGAAATTTAAGTAACTAACCTCTGAACGCAAACAAAAACAAATATCCATGCACAAAAGTAGATAATATAATCGACACGAAAAATTTACATGGTTCGGCTCATACCGAGTTATGTCCACGAACAAAAGAGCAAATATTTCACTACGTCGAATGTAAAAGAGTGTAACCATTCTTTACTCTCTACCCGCTATCCTCTTAGATTATTTCTCACCTATTTATAGACGAACCCGAAAAATCCTAACCACTGTATAATTAAAAAAAAATCTATATGTATTGGATTTCTTTTGAATTCATAACTCCAGTCCAGCTCAAATACATCTTTATAAAATTCTAATTATATGAGTTTGCAGAATACAAGATATACACCAAACAATTTTGAAATGTATAATATGCATTTATATAATTTTGAGTTAACATTATAAATTGTAAGAGAAAAACCATCATCAATCAAAGGAGACCAAACCAACAAAACCCAAGACTCCATCTAGCCATCATAGGCTAGAGACGATTTGATGAGATACACTTCACCTACATCATGAGTTAGGATAAAATGCGACAACACTAAAAGATCAATTCTCAAGTCTCATTATATATACATGTTTGCCACTCTCAATAAAGATATGCAAGAATCCTCTCTTATATTGTATATTTCCTTCTCAAACTCTATCTAACTTGGATATTGGAGAGCCTCCAGCCTACTACCGACTGGAAGACCTGTTTTGCAGGAACCCGACATAAGAGCACGTGGGGGATTCGTCATCTTATTGTTGGAAAAAAATGATTTTGAATAAAGTTATAATATAATTTTTAGCTAACTTTAAAACTAATTATCTTTGTGTTGAATTATTCTTTTTGATAATTTCAAATTCTAATTTGTTTATCTCCATGAGTAGTTTAATTATGAATTTTGTGGCATTCAAAATCGTTAACGGGTGAATGAAAAATTGACCCCAAAAGTGTGCCATAGAAGTTGGTAAAATAATGGTAACTTGCATCTATCCCACATTGCTTGGGAATGAAAATGGTGGGTTTTCAAGGAACTATAAAATGATAGCTTTGTCCCATATTGATTGGGGATAAATGTTTATGGTGTGTTGTAAAACCTAGGATGCAGATAAAGGGTTGGCCCTTTGGGTCATCCTAACTTTTGTTGGGGGAGGAGTTATGGACAAAGTTCTACTTGGTTCATTGAACCACGTGCGCCGCCGTCGCCGACTGGCCGGGCTCGGTTCGAGGGTCGCGAGTCGGGTCGGGTCAGGTCGGTTCAACCCATATCTTTTTACAGAAAATTTATTTAATTAAAATTTTAAATTTAAATTATTTAAATTTTAAATTAAATAGTTACCGTTTAATCTGAACCGTTGGAATAGTTCGGTTTAATCCGAACCGTTGGAAGGGTTCGTGACCGTTTGAGTATTTCCAAACCGATTAGTGCCTGTTGGGCGGTCCAACCGCCAAGCCGAATCGGTGCTTGTACATGTTCGGTTTATGGGAACAGTCACCATTAACGTCTACATATAGGCTGTTCCAGACCCATTTTCAGTATTCAATTTCCAACAGTTTCCATTGCCGAAACTCTGCTAATTTAATTATGCATATCCTTTCTACGATTTTTCGAGAAAGTTCAACACAGCAGCGTTCGTAGGTGTGCAGATTGTCGTGCTACATCTGTACACGGCATTCGTTTTATCCTAGAGGCAGACGCTCGATTCAACGCAAGCACCGAGGCGGGGCGCAATCTGTCTTAAGGAGACAGTGTTGAACACTGAACTCGTTTGCAAACTTCTGATTGTTCTGTAAACTTAATTTATTTCTTCCAATTCAGTTTTTCTTCTATACTTTAGTACTGTTTTCGGATTCTTAGCTAAACGGTATTCTGTTTAACATAAAATTACTGTTCTGTTCTTTATTTATTTTCTGCTCACAAATATTTTATATGTTCTACTTCTGCGTTTGTTTCAGTCCTGCAGAAGTAACAGTAATTTTATGTTCTGCATTTTAATATAAAACAGTGTTTTTTCATTTTTATTTTTACAATATTAATCTTCTGTTTTATTTAAACAAATTTATTTCCATAGTATCATTCTGTTAAACAAAAAATTCAGATTAAATACAAATCTGTTTTAGATATACTGAAATATTTTTTTAAATTTCAGTCTGTTGTTTTTATTGTTATACTGCATATTGTTATTGACCCATTTGAGAATCGACAGATTAATAATTGTTATATTCCAGAAATTGCATAATCAACAACTTAAGACAGACCATATTCTGGAATTCATTTTGTTATTAGTTAATTAAAGTATTGTTTCTATACTTTAATTTATTGATTATTAAACTTGAGATGCAGCATTTAATTTACTGTTTAAAATTTTATAAACTTTGTTTTTATTTACTATAGTTGCTGCAGTTTTTTAATTATTATTTTAATAAACTGTAATTGGATTCTGTTTCGGTGTTAATTCGGTTTTTGCAGTTATGGCAACCGAAACCGACAACAGAATGGACCCTACCCCTATTGCTTCTACTCCTGTGGTGGCTTCTGTTCTAGCCACGATTACGGCCTCTGTTCCGGCCCCAATTCTGACTACGGTTCCTGTGAGCCACGGGAAAAAATTGAAAAAATTCAATGGGGCAAATTTTAAGAGGTGGTAGCAAAAGATGCTGTTCTACCTGACGACGCTAAATCTGGCGTGGTTCCTCCATGAGGATGCTCCCTCGTTGTCTGAGAACTAGGGCGACAGGTAGATTGTGGCTGCAGTCGACGCATGGCGGCATACTGACTTTTTGTGCCACAACCACATCCTGAACGGTCTGGACAAACACGTTGTATAATGTGTACAGTTCGCTAAAGACGGCAAAAGAATTGTGGGATTCACATGACAAGAAGTACAAGACGAAAGACGCCGGGATGAAGAAATTTATCGTCGGTAGATTTCTCGAGTTTCTTATGGTGGATTCGAAAATCGTCATCAGCCAGGTCCAAGAGCTTCAACTGATTCTGCATGAGATTCATGCCGA
>JAULJZ010007383.1:0-16700 GCA_032270985.1 Heliamphora pulchella | reverse complement strand
TGCTGGCGAATTAATTTTAAAATGGTAGAGAGAACCAAATTAAAATAAATTTAAAATTTTACTCATCATAATTAATAATTTTTTAATTATGTGATTCTCAGAATTAAAATAGATTTCAACCCACTCGCTTCAATACTCAAAGAAAACAAACTAACGGGACTGAATTTGGTTGACTGAAAATATAACTTGGATATAGCCTTAACCACAAATGGTATTCCTTCAATACCAGAAAATGTGTTTGTTTCTAAAAAAGGCTCTTCCCTTGGGCCGAAATGCATGAAGAAGAAAAAGGTTCAAAAATAGGGAGACACAATTTCTAGGGTAGTTAGTAGGCTACAGACTGGTGTGAAAAAGTCGAAAGGCAGATGTTTTCATCGCAACCAGACCCTGTACTGGAGAAAGCTATGTTCAGTATTTCTTAGAAAGCAAAATAAACAGGATAATTTCTGTTCACTGGTTGTGAAAACATATTTAGCGGTGTTATCTACCAGTACCTGGTGTGTAGATACGGGAGCTACTAATTATATCTGCAATTCATTACAGGAGTTCCAAGAAACCCGACAACTTAGTGATGGGGAGATTTACCTGCATATGGGTAATAATACAAAGGTAACAACAGTTGCAGTAGGAGATGTTACTCTCAGTTTTGGTAAAGATCAGGTTTTAATATTGAGAGATTGTCTTTATGTATCTTCCATTAGAAGGAACATAGTTTTCGTTTCTAGATTGGCTAAAAATGGATGTTTGATTTATTTTAATAACTCTGTAGTTATTAAGGATAATAAATGGGTAATCTCTTCTGATACATTAGTGGACGATCTTTATATTATTACTCCAATCTCTCCTATACTGCAACTGACTGAAACGAATAATACATCTATATTACCATATAAGAGAAAATTTTCTTCTTTAATGAACAAAAGGTTTCTTTGGCACTTACGCTTAAATTATATTAATCTAAAAAGGATAAACAGACTGGTAGCAGATGGACGTTTGAGTTCATTGGAAGTAGAGGCACTTCCAGTATGTGAGTCTTGCTTAGAGGATAAGATGACCAAGAGGCCCTTTTCGGCCAAAGACTATAGAGCTAAAGAACCGTTGGAGCTGGTTCATTTTGATGTGTGTATTCTTATGACAATCTGGGCTAGAGGTGATTTTGAGTACTTCGTCAGTTTTATTGATAACTACTCAAGGTATGGATATATTTACCTAATGCACAGTAAGTTTGAATATTTTGAAAAATTCAAAGAATTCAAGGCGGAGGCGGAGAAGCGTCTGGGTAAAAGTATCAAATCACTACGATCCGACCGTGGTGGAGAATACCTTTCTGGAGAGTTTAAGGACTACTTGTCATCAGAGGGGATTACATTCCAGTTGATTGCACCTGGCACTCTACATTAGAATGGTGTAGCAAGAAGAAGGAATATGACTCTTATGGAGATGGTAAGGTCAATTATGAGTTATTCAGGTTTACCAGATTCGTTTTGGGGACTCGCTTTAGAGACAGCGGCTTACATTCTGAACATGGTACCTTTTAAGTCAATATCTTATACTCCCATAGAATTGTGGACCGGGCGTAAGCCTAGCCTGAAACACATTTAGATTTAGGAGTGTCCAGCACATGTGCCGAAAGGGAACGCAGGTAGGTTAGAAACGAGAATAGAAGTCTATTTCTTTGTGGGGTATTCCAAGAAAATAAAAGGTGGTCTAGTTTACAATCCTAAAGATCAGAAGGTCATTGTTAGCACCAATGCCCGATTCTTAGAAGATGATTATATTATGGACTACAGGCCCAATAGCAAAATTATTCTGGAAGAACTGAGAGAAAATACCATTAGAACGAAAGAAGAACCACAAGTCACTGATATTCCACTATCTCGTTGTAGTGGGAGGATTATCGGGACAGGTGCAAATCAAGAACAGGGTGCTGATGCACAGAGTTCAAATTCTGCACAGCCTGTTACTGCTAGTACACAAAGACAGGTAGTGCCTCGTCGTAGTGGGATGGTTGTTCATCAACCTGATCAGTTTATGTTCTTGAGAGAGTCGTTTGACAAGATCCCGGTAGAACTAGATACGAGCACTGTAACTACAATGAAGCACTAAAAGACATAGATGTAGATCTTTGGAAAATGGCTATGAATTCAAAGATAGAATCAATGTATTCCAATCAGATTTGAAAACTTGTAGAACCACCCGAAGGGATAAAACCTATTGATGCAAGTGGTTCTACAAGAAGAAGAGAGGAGTAGACAGGAAGGTTGAAACCTTCAAAGCTAGGCTTGTTGCTAAAGGGTTCACTCAAAAAGAAGGGATCGACTATGAGAAAAAATTTTCACCGGTAGACATGCTTAAGTCTATCCAGATTCTCTTATCCATTGTTGCATATTTTAATTACGAAACCTAGCAAATGGACGTTAAGACAGCTTACCTTAACGGAAGTCTTGACGAGTGTATCTATATGATATAACCAGATGGGTTCATTGCAAAGGGCCAAGAGCACATGTTGTGAAAACTTAACAGATCCATTTATGGACTTAAGCAGGCATCGAGCTCTTAGAACACTCGGTTCGATAAAGTTATAAAGTCTTATGATTTTGATCAAAGTCCGGATGAGTCCTGTGTGTACAAGAAGCGTGAAAAAAGCGTAGTGATCTTCCCAGTACTTTATGTAGACAATATCTTGCTCATCGGCAACGATGTGGGGACATTATCTACGATTAAAGTATGGTTATCTGGGAAGTTCGATATGAAGGACTTGAGAGAAACCAGTCACATCCTTAGGATCAAACTTATGCGAGATCGAAAACAAAGATGTTGGGCTTATCACAAGAAAAGTATAACGATGATATCCTTACTCGTTTTAGCATGCATGATTCTAAGAAAAGATTTTTTCTTTTCAGGCATGGAATCACTCTATCCAAGGATCAGTATCCAAAGACACCTAATGAGATAGAGAAGATGAAGGCAATTCTTTATGGTTCGATAGTAGGAAGCCTCATGTATGCTATGCTTTGCATTAAACCCGATATTTTCTTTGCCGTTGGTGTGGTTAGCAGATATCATTCTAATCCAAGACATGAGTATTGGACTGCGGTAAAGAATATAATCAAGTACCTGAAAAGGACTAAGGATTATATGTTGATTTACTATGCAGACAGTCTAGTACCTTTGAGGTACACAAACTCATATTTTTAGTCAGACATAGTGCCTGCATCAGGAGACAACCTTGCAAATCCTTTACAAAGAGCTTACCGGCTAAGACTTTTGATAGTCATGTAGAGAACCTGGGAGTCAGATGTATGGCAACATGGTTTTGAGTATAAGTGGGTGATTGTTAGGGTTGGTATACTGAAAATCATATTTTTAGTATTTAATTTTATTTTAATAAAATTATTTTTCTATTTTATGAGAATTTTTATGAGCAATGTATGTATATCATTTTTAATGTTATGCATGGATATCCGATATTCTGTATAGTATTTAATCTAGTGTATAGAGTACGGCTTGCACACAGAAGATCAGATTTTAGATTCTTGCAGAATATAAGTTTTATGTTCATAGTTTAGATGAAAATTGACATACCATCGGTACGACTGTAGCACAGAGTTTTAGTAGGCCTGTCTTGGTTACGGGGAACAAATAATAGTATCATCTATTATTTTGACTCTCTGTGCTAGTACACTTTGTGTGTATTGAACGGAACATTTGAGGTAATTAATTTTATACTGACTATATAAATTAATTCATACCCCAAGATTATTATGAATAGTATTTATCCTCTTAATTCTAAAATAATTATTGATTTGCATACATTTAATATTCGTTGTTTTGATTCATTAGAAGGTGCGATTTTATATGGGTCTATATTTTCGATGAGTTGAATAGCGATATTATTTATATGATAAATATTGATTGTTGACGGAATTCACGTCCCAAAAGATTGGGATTGACGATACCCCCTTAAGGATGCTTATAAGTTTTGACCGGGCCAAACCCTGCAGGTGGATTTGAATATCCAGCGGTCAAATAAATTAAGCGGAAGGATTTAAAGAATATTAAGATGCCGATTAAATTAAATTATCAGTAATTAAATTTAATTGGCAGGTATCTGAAATCTTAACGTGGGGAAAAATGATAAGTATTTAATAACATGGGCTCAATGCAAAAAGGTCTTGAGATTATAGGTCAGAGTACAATTATAGTTCTTTAGTGGTATGAACTGTAATTTAATATTTTATAAAAATTACAAAAATCGCTACATGACTTTCCATAATTGCAGAAACCTCTAGTAGGTGTTTGTGTTCCACTGGAAGTCTAACTCATAATTACTCCCCAGGTCCCTACTGTACCCCTAATATATGCGGGTAGGCTGAACTAATTTTTGATGATTTATATATCATTATTATTATGATATTATTTTTGTCTTTCAAAACTTAAATATATCAGGGTTCTGCCGGTACTAGTTCTCGGAGGATCGTAACTCACACTACGTTCGAGGATCGCGTAAAAGAATACAATAGAAGATCTGACTAGAGCTTCAACTCGGAATCAAGTCGTAGTTAAAGATTAGATCGACAAGAGATATTCATCTAAATTAACTTTGGTTGCACGAGTTATATTTTGATCGTTCTTCGTCAAAAGTTTTATCTGGAGCCCATTTTGGCGTTTGCCTGTCCAGTTAATTTTTTTACTAAAAATTATTTACAAAAATAATGATCTTGGAAGTGTTGCCTCCAACACATTGTCTGTATGCGAAGTTTGAGAAGTGTAAATTTTAGATGCCTGAGGTGAGGTTTCTTGGACTTGTGGTATTGACGGATGGTGATTCTGTGGATTCTTCGAAGACTGATGTAGTGATGGATTGGGAACGACCAAAAAATGAATTTGAGATTTGTAGCTTTTTGGGTTTGGCTGGCTGCTACCGACGATTTGTAAAGGATTTTTCTAGACTTATCGCGCCGATGACTCACGTTACGTAAAAAGGAGTCAAGTTCATGTGGAATGAGGCCTGTGAGTTGGCATTTCAGGAATGGAAGAAGAGATTGACAAGTGCACCTATGTTATTTATTTCAGAACGGGATTTGGGTTACACAGTGTATTGTGATGCGTCGCATGATGGTTTAGGTTGTGTTTTGATGCAGGAAGGTAAGGTTATGGCTTATGGATCTCGGCAGTTGAAGACTCATGAACAGAATTACCCGACACATGACTTAGAGTTGGCAATCCTAGTCTTTGCCTTGAAGGCATGGCGACATTATCTGTACGGTGAACATTGTGAAGTTTTCTCAAATCACAAGAGCTTGAAGTACTTTTTTTCACAGAAGGACCTGAATCTACACCAACGATGATGGATGGAGTTTATGAAAGATTACGATTTTGACCTTCAGTATCATCCGGGGAAGACTAATGTTGTGGTCGACAGTCTTAGCAGGAGACCCCATGGCGTACTAGCCTCTGTTGCTATGCGTGAGTGGGGCATGCTCGAGGAGATCAGCGAGTTTGATTTATGTCTCGGAGAGACGAAGGAGGGTGCGATATTGTTCTTAGTGGTTTCACAGCTTACATTGATTGCCTGTGTTTTAGAGGCTCAACAGACGAATCAAGAAGCTCAGATGCTAAGGGATTGTGTAACAAGTGGGAAGGACACCAAGGGATGGGTTGTGAGTCTGGATCAGAGTTTGAGGTTTGTTGGAAGAGTATTTGTGCTAAAATCGTGCCGCGGTGACGTGTTACGAGACTTCCACCATTCTCGTCTTGCAGTGCACCCAGGAGGCACCAAGATGTATCATGATCTGCGTCGTCAGTTCTGGTGGAAGGGAATGAAGAGAGAGGTGGTTTAGTTTGTTACTTGATGTCTCACTTGTTAGCAAGTGAAGGTGGAACACCAGAGGCTAGCAGGTCTACTTCAACTGTTGTTTGTTTCGAAGTGGAAGTAGGAGAACATCACGATGGATTTTGTAACTGAACTTCCTACATCGCCTAAAGGGCACAATGCTGTTTGGGTTGTGGTTGATAGACTGACAAAGTCTGCACACTTTCTTCCCATTCGCGTGAAGGATTCTGTAAACAAGTTAAGTAGGCTATATGTCAGTGAGATTGTTCAGTTACACGAAGTACTGATATCTATTGTTTCCGATCGAGACTCGCGCTTTACATCGCGCTTTTGACAAAGTCTTTAGGTAGTTCTGGGGACAAGCTTGCATTTCAGCGCCGATTTTCATCCTCAAAAGGACAGATAGTCCGAGCGTACTATACAGATTCTGGAGGACATGCTGAGAACTTGTGTGCTCGATTTTTGAGATTCTTAGGAAGATCATTTACTATTGACAAAATTTACGTGTAACAACAGTTATCAGTCTAGGATTGGGATGGCGCCCTTTGAGGTCTTGTATGGTAGGCCGTGTAGATTGTCGGTGCGTTGGACAAATGTGGGAGAGACTGTGATTTTGGGACCCGACTTGGTGAGGGAGACGACAAAAAAGATTGCTATAATTCGCCAACATTTGATGACAGCCCAGTGTCGCCAAAAGAATTACGCAGATCAAAGGAGGAGGCCTTTAAAGTTTTGGGTGGGGGACCATGTGTTTCTGAAAGTCTTGCCACGCCGAGGTTTGATGAGATTTGGCTGTAGCGAGAAGTTATCGCCGGGTTTTATCAGGCCATTTGAAATCCTATAGAGGATTAGAGAGGTGGCATACCATCTGGTCTTGCCCCCTCAGCTATCATCTGTGCACAATGTGTTCCATGTTTTCATGCTTTGAAAGTACAAGCTTGACCCATCACACATCTTGGATTGGACTGAGTTGTGGGTAAATGAGAATGTTTCTTTTGAGGACGACCGATGAGGATTATGGATATGAAGGAGCAGGTGTTAAAAGGGAGGACTATTGCATATGTCAAGGTTCTGTGGCTTTATCACGAAGTTGAGGAAATGGCATGGGAGCTTGAGTCCGAAGTCCATGTTAGATACCCAAAGTTGTTTGCTTTGTGACCTTGTAGTGAATTTCGGGGGCAAAATTTCTTTAAGAGGGGAGAGTTGTAAGACCCGGTTCTATTTTATTTTTGCATGTTTTTGTTTTATGTGTTGGTTATTGCCCTAATTGTTTTAGAATAGCATGTTTCTATATGTGTACGTGGGCTTACTCATGCATCTTTTGATTTGAGTTTTCACCCAGCGATGACCACTTGAGCGGAGCTCTGTTCGCTCAAGCAGGATTGTGGCCGGGAGTTGGGTCGATGGGGACTGCTCGAGCGAATCTCTGTTTGCTCGAGCGGACAGCTAGATGCGAGATTTTATAAAGGCAATCCATGCCTTGATCTTTGTGCCAAAGCTTGTTTTGCAAGCTTCCACTCTTCTCTTTAGAAAAATCACACAAAAACTCTACCTTCTCTCTAGCTTTTGGATCTTAGCATTCGGGTAGTCGATCCTTGTTATCCTTGCCGTGGACTTCGCGTTCATCCGAGCGGAATCGCATTTTGGCAATTTTGGTTTCTCGCCAGTGTTCAAATCTTCGAGTTTTAACTCATTGAGGTAGGATCCTAGACTATCTTATCTTAAAGGGATGCTACGTGAACTTTTGTGCATTTTCACTGTTTAAAAATGATTTAAAGTTTTAAATTTTGTGTTTAAGCCATATTTGGGCAGTTAAAAAGCATATTGTGCATTTTTTATGGTTTATTACGAGATTGATGGATGTATGTGTTGTGTGGTTTTCGAAAAGAAGAGTTTTGAAAACTGGAAAAGTTTATGCAACATTTGCGAAAACCTAAATTTTGGAGGTTTGGAGCTAACCCTTGGGGTTGAGCCTCGTTTTAATGTTTGTTAGTCTCCATGGTTAGGTGGATGACGATGCTATGTAAATGTGATAATTGTGCATGGTTGTGTACATGCAAACTCTGGTTTAAAGATGCATTAGTTTGGGCGGATATTGGTCCTTCGATGAAAGACCGTAAAGATGCATTAGTTGGGGCGGATATTGGTCCCTCGGTAAAAGCCCGTAAAGATGCATAATGAGGGGCAAATTTCGGGTCCTACGGTGAAAGTTTGTGAAGATGTATGTATTGTATGTGAATTATTGTGGGTTATATAAAACTATTTATTTTAGGCTCGTGTGAGTCGAAATATCCATATAATTTGTGTTAGCATGTTTAGCTTTTATTTCATGCTAGTCTGCTTCCTATTGAGCCTTGGCTCACGTTGTCGAATTTTGTAAACCTTTTTCAGGAACACATAATCATTCGAGATGATCTTAGGCAGCCGGATGTGGCGAAAGACTACCTTAGTTTTCCTTAGGTTCTATTTTGGAACATATGTTGTTATGTAATGTTTTTGAACAAAAAGCTCATGTTGTAAGCCTTGTGGTGATTATACCAATGCATGTATGTGTTTATGATTTGAGAGAAAAACCTTGGGTTGGTTGTCGTTTCTCTTTTTGCTTTGGCTTAGGTTAAAGCTTTTCATGATTCGTTTTCGAGCCGAAGGAATGACTTCTTTATGAAATGAACGTTTTGTCTTAATTTCCTTGGTTGTTTAAACCCTTGTTTAAGAAAAGGTTTTTAAGTGTGTTTTTGAGACTTAGGAAAATTTTCTGATTTCTGGCTTGAAAATCTCTCGAGTGTCTCACCACTCGAGCGGATCTCTGATCGCTCGAGTGGACAGCTGCTATGTGAAAAAGTTTGGTTTTGTTTCGAAATGAGATTTTTGGATGGAAAAAATCTTTTGGACAACCTTTTTTGGTTTAGTATGGCATGTTTGGAGATTTATTTACAAATAAAAATCCCATTTTCGTGTTGGTTTCTGTGGAGTTTTGTTTAGAAATCGGGGTGTTATAGTTTAACATTATCAGAAAGGGAGGATATGGACCAGTTGAGGTCAAAGATGTCCTGATCAACCTTGGCTTGGAAGGATGCCGTAGATGTAATCAATCCCTTGACAAAGGAGACAAGCTTAGTGAACTCAGTAGAAGGAGGACCGACAGAAGCAGGATGAGAAACCAGAGGAACAGAAGAAGGATCAGGACCGGTGGACCTAGGGAGAGGTTGTTCAGGAAAATCAATGTCAATAGGAATGGGAGAGTTGGAATGTTCAGAAAGAGGAGTCCTACTAGAGGAAGGTGGAACAGAGGAGGAAGAGGCCAAAGTGCTATGACGGGTAGTCCAAACACCGTCAACTATGGAAATACCCATGTGTTTTAGAGTGGCTTGGAAATACAAGTCATGCTTGGAAAAGGGAATACCCCTTTCAGATGATAGATCAACACCAAAGAAACGAAAAACTTTAGTTAAAAACATGGCATGGGAAAGGGATGAGTTAGACTTGGAGTTAGAATGCAACATGTCAGAAATAAGAAGAAAACTAAGATTAAGTGGTTTCTTTTCAAGAATACACCACATCACAAAGATTTGCATGAATGTGATATCACCAAATTTTCCTAACTAGGGCAAAAAAATATGATTAACCATATAGTGCAGAATACGCATCTCGGGCTTCAAAGATTTGGCTTCTAGGGGTTTTGAGGGATCAACATCCTCAACCTCAAAAATTTATTTCATGACATCGTGAAAAGAGAAACCTTCGATGGTTCTTTTGTTCGCTTTGCACAAAATAAATAGTTCTCCCTCAGGAATACCAATAATTTCATTCAAAATTCCAAGAATCAATTTAATTTCTATACCATTCATCCAAGTGGTGATGGTGTTGTCAGGGGTGGTGGAGTTATGGAGATGGCATAAAAATGTTTGACTAAAGTCGGGTAATGAGGGTCACGAGTTTAGAGTAGATTTACTCAACCAAGTTTTGAGAACCACTCAGTGAATTTCATTTCAATCGAATCAAAGTATTAAAAATCAATGGAATGATCGGGGATTACCTTTCGGCTCATGAATGACTGGAAGTGCAAGTTCTTGTACTTGGAGAATTGGAACTTCAATGAGGAGTCCATCGTCGTGTCCGCCGATGGTGCTATCGTCATTGCCAGTGCCTTTACTTTCTTCTTCTTTGGTGCCCTAGGGCTCGATGGCCCTTCGTCTAGCCTCTTGCTGCCTTTCTCCATTGTTCTTGTCGTCATCGTGAAGGAGGGGAGGATCGGTGGTGATGAGGGGAAGAGGAGGGGTCAACTCGAGGTTTCGAAGAGAGTGAAGGTGAAAAGACGCGGGAGACGAACAATTTTGAAGAGAATGAGTCGAAACGACGCATCGAATGAGGAACCGGTGCCTTTATGTAGGCTTAAGATTTGTGTCGACACAAAGTGAATTTGAGTCGACACTTTTCTTCGTGAAAAGGGGGTGTCCAAGGGAAAGAAATTGTGTCGACACTCTTTACTCTAGTGTCGACACCTTCGGCCAATTGAGTCGACAAGATTAAGAATTGGTTCGACCTTGTGACGCTCCGTCCTTCGAGCACATTGGAACATACATAAGTATAATTAAAGAAATATTTTAGCCATTCATTCATAGTTACATATATTAAGTATTACATTATTAAGAGTTCTGTAACGTTCAAAATACATAGCGATTACAGTTTCAGGAAAGATTCAATCAAAAATTACAATATGCCTGGTAAAAACAGGACAAAAAGAACAAAATGGTGAACTTTAAATTCTTCAGCTAGCATTATCGGGGTCGGCTGGCTCCTACCACTCACCTTGTTCTTTAAAACATTTTTCTCCTTCGGGTGCAACTTCCTCAAAAAGTTCTTCCTCCTCACCTGTGACACGAATGCCATGAGCCAAAGCCCAAAAGCAAACTCCCTAAACTTTCTAATCAGACTCACAACAAAATATTCTACAACACATATCATATAGCACCTAGTACAATTTATAGTCAATGAGGCAAACACATTTTACAATTACGACAAGGCAAACATATATAAGAACAAGTATACCGGTGCGTGATGCAAATGAATGCGATGCAACCAATTTTATATCTAATTCAATTTAACTTAAGTTATTCTAGGTTCTCCCAAACCGAGGTGAACCATCCTAAATCCCATAATCCTAATCACGTTGACCAAGTCTACCGACCGACAAAGAGTGTTCCTTAAGTCGTAGGATGACTACGTAGCAGACTAACTGTCCAGCCGGGTCATCACTGACTGCAAGGATGTGGACAAGTCAATACTCAGGCTCTCGACTCTCAGGTCAAGATCAAACGTGGGATCGCGAAATCTAACTCCTATTATTACGCCATCCAAACAGCCTTCACCAAAATATAAATATCACAATAATGTGCATTTGGCACTTGGGACAAAACCTCCTAAAACAAATCAGGGCATATAGTCGATATCATAATATTTTCAATTATTCAAATTTTTAAATATTCCAATTCTATCAATCACGGTACTAACCTTAAGGTTCAATTTTCATTCTTTTCTTAAAACAAAACAGTGAACCCCGTAAAATCCAACCCAATGATGACGTGATATGACGTATGCAACTGCTATTTACAATTCACAGGTATAAATTGATCATGGCTTAGGCTAAAATGACATATATATACTTTACATGGAATTGTAAAATTATAAGCATGGGTACAAGTATATAAAGCACAAGCGATAATTCACGAGACATATATTCAACCTAGCGGTATGGATTTTATTCATCAATTACTCATTTTCATACACCAATCGTCTAACATAATTCATTTAAAGTCCATATCTCTAAGTTTCACAATTTGATATGTCACTTATACACTTAGCCAAATTAAAGTAAATATTCAAATGTCAAATTAAACATCATAATAGTGTTTGGGGGTACCTAGACATGGAGTTAAGTTCTAATTTTTGGATACCATTTAGATAAAAATATTTCTTACAATTTTCATATTTAACACTAAGGTCAGATCTTAGGGTAAATGGGTCATTTATATCATTTTAAAGAAAATCATTCAGTACTTTACAGAGAAAAATACAGAATTTGGGCCTCTATTGGCCTTGGTTTTAGAGCATCAAATCAAGGATTATGGGTCTTATTTTTGGATATGTTCTACTTTAGTGTGTCCCCTACAAGTTTTATATTTTGTGCTAAGGTTAGGTGTTTCGAACAAGTGGATGATTTTGGCCATTTTATAAAATGGGTTCAGTCAGCATTAAACAGTTCAACAGAACCAGTTTTTAACAGAGAATGCACAATCCTTTTGGGGCATCATCCGAGGGTATCTAGGGCTAATATATGGTTAGTAAATAGTTTAATATGTTAGTTACATTTTTCATGAAAATCGCTTTTGAATTTAGCCACTAAAAACATAGATTTTTGGTCTTACAAAAACATGCGACAGAGAGCTCTGTCAGTCACAAATTCACAATAGTGACTTTGCGGAGGGTTGTGACCTATCAAGACTTCATAGTTTACGCTCATATTTAGTGGACAGCAAGATACACATGTTTTCTACAAGTTTTATGTTTTAACCTAAACTCGGTTCTCATTCTAACCTAGAGTTTTCATGTCTACAAATCAGGGTGGTCAGAATCTGACACTCTTTAGTAAAAATGGTGTATCTCAAGTTCTACCCAATGAAATCACTTCAAACTAATTTTGTATGAATATAACTTAAAAATCTAGATCTGGACATAAAAATCACAATTAGATCATTTTTCTACAATTAGTTATGATAGTTCAAAGTTCATGGCAAAATGTTGAAACACCTAGAAAATCAGGCCCTTTAGGGTTTTGGTGCCTTAACTCAAGATATGTTTGGATTTAGTTTATTTTCTTTGCATACATGTAATCCATATATACATATCCAAGTTCAAGAACCTATACAAGCTATTAAACTCAAAAATAATCACATGCAAATATATCCAATAATAGATCAAACATGAACAGCTCCTATTCTACCATCACAATGCCTTTATGTGTGAAATTTTGTTTCTTATTTTAAGTTGTGTTTATAGAGATGGATTGAGGGATATTTTGCAAGAGAATGATAGAAGGTTTTAAGGAGTTTACTTACTTGTTTTGAAGGCCTAGAGATGGTGGATGATGAGAACTTAGCTTTTATGCAATCTCCTTGCCTCCTCCAAGCTCCTTCTTTCTCTCCTTCTCTTCTCTCTTAGAACACTTAGGAAATTTTTTGGTTCTCTCTCACACACTATAGTGCACGAAATATAGAGGAGAATATGGTGGTCTTGGTGTATTTTTATACCAAAAAGTCTAATGGAAGTAATTATTATATGTAAGTTTTATTTTGAATTTTCTTAATTTCTATTGGATGCATGGGAGGTGGCTTTTTTGAGAATTGAAAAAAATCAGATTTATGCAGGTTAGGAATTCAGCTATGACAGATTTGGGGCAGCCAAATATTGATTTTGGATTAATTTAATGTTTAAATTATGTTTTGGTACAATTTTGTGTAAGAAAACACTTAAAACATTAATTTTGTGCATCTTTTTGGTGTCTTAATCTACTAAAATCTATTATTTTAGTGTGTTTATGATTATTTTAGTATTCACATGAATTATCATAATTTTTATAGTAATTAATTAAATAAGTGTAGGTTTTTAAGTCAAATTAAGCTACTTTGACAAGAATTAACTTTTTAATTTATTTATTGTGTAGGAACTTTAAATAATGATTTATTTGCTTTTGTTGACCTATATTATTATATTATTATGTGTATTACTTGTTTAAAAAATTTTAAGTCATAATAATGCTTAATTTGAATTTTCGTCGCAGGTGTCGACTCAATTCTGTTTTAGGTCAACACAAATCGTCTAGGGCTTATTTCTTTAAGTAAACGTGCCGACTCATATCTTCGTTGATATCAACACAAATTTTTGCATCCTTCTTACCCAGTGTCGACTCAAAATTATTGGTGTCGACTCCTTTAATACTTCAGCTTTTCAAGAAAACCTTTCGGTGTCGACTCATGTTATTTTTAGTGTCGATTTCTTTTGTCTGGGAGGTTACTGGAATTATAGGGTCAGCTCATTTTTCATTTTGTGTCTACTCACAAAATTACAAGAAGTCTGATTGTTTTGTGTTGACTCATCTTCGTTGTGGTGTCGACTCAAAAATCTGCAGAAAGTCTCAATTGTTTTATGTCGACTCATCTTTGTTTTGGTGTCGACTCAAAATACCCGAATGACTTGAGTCCTGAAGGGTTGGTGTCGGCTCAAAATCTGTTTGTGTCGACTCATCAAGTTGCAGTTAGTCTCAGTTCTTTTGGGTTGACTTAATACTCTCCTGGTGTTAACTCATTTAAGAGCTCCTGAAACATCTTTAGACAAAACAAGTTAAGATGTCGACTCAATTGCTCAAAGGTCTCAACACACTTGAAAATATCAAGAGTTCTTTGCCTTAAGGTGTCGACTCGAATATCAATTTGAGTCGACACAAAATATCCTTTCTCAAGAATACTTAAGTATCAACCTATTTGAAAACTGAGTCAGCTCAAATGGCTAAATGTGTCAATTCATCTGTCATTTTGTGTCAACTCATCTGTCATTTTTGAAAATATTAAATAATATCTTTTTAAATCAATTTTATTTAGAAAATGAATTGTTAAAAACATCAAAATCTAATTAAAAAAAGTCTTTGGCTAACAAATACGTATAGGATTTTATAATTATATGGAGGATAGAGTTTTAGAATTTGCCTATAAATTGGATCTTATAATTTTAGTATGTTTACGTGGAGAGTTGAATCAAAATGGGGTAGAGATGTAAAGAGAAGACAGAAAAATACCGATGGCACGAGAGTAACCCTTAAGCAGGAGAACGAAATTTGTTTTAAGGCTTGAATTATGGGTGTTAGGTTTTTCAAGTATTTTTGGTCTCATCATTGTATATTCTATAGTTATATTTAATTATCTCTCTCACCCATGTACGTTGACAGGTTATGCCGAACCACATAAATTATTGTGTGATTTTCTCTTTAGTGTTTGTATAGTTGTGCTTCCATTTGCGTTCGAAGATTGGTTGATTTATTACCAACAAGTGGTATTAGAGCCGAGTGTTAAAGATTCAATGTCGTGATGGGTGAGCAGAGCAAGGTATAATGTTTGATTTCGTACGATTTAAATTAAAAATATTTATTTTACATAGGAAAAGAAGAAAATAAATAGGCGACGACTTGGTATGGTATGTAAGAAAAAATGCGATGAAGTGGACTATCAAGATTAGTTGCTGATAGAGTCAAATCAGATGGTGATTTTTTAATTCGACATATGATTAGCAATCATTTCACCTCAGCGAATAGGTGGAGTGATGGCAAACATCTCAACGAATAGGTGTCGGGCATCTCAGTGTAAAGATGCGGGCCATGCTGGTTTGAGTGCGACAGATTGACGACGACAACAAAATCGACATCGACACCGATTATCTTCAAGGTGATTTGTAGATTTTAAACTAACAAAGAAATTGTTGGGTGTTTGTTTTGTATTCTGCGGAACCATATAATTAGTATTTTATTTACATATATTTGGCAGAGCTGGAGTCATGAATTCATAAGAAATCTAATACGTGTAAGGTTTAATAATTATATGAGGACTAGGGTTTTAAGTTTTACCTATAAATATGACCTTATAATTTTAGTATTTTTGTGTAGAGAATTGAATCAAAAGGGATAGAGATATAGGTGTCGGGGTTGTATATTAAAAACCAGTTTTTAGATTTTATTATTTAATTTAATTTAATTATTTAAATTAGTTTTTCTATTTTATAATAATCTTAATGAGTAAATGTATGCGTATCATTATTTTATTAATGTTGTGTATGTGTGTCTTTTGTTCTACATAGTATTTAATCTAGTGTGTAGAGTTTGGCTAACACATAGAAGATCAAATTATGGGTTCTTGAAAAATATAAGTTCTGGTTCCTAGTTTTAGATGAAATTGGACACACCATCAGTATGACTATAGCACAATACTTTAGTAGATTTGTTTTGATTACAGGAAATGAAAATTATTTCGATAATTGTTTCGACTCATTATGCTAGTACACTTTGTGTGTATTGAATAAAACCGCGTTAGGGTAATAATTTTATACTGATTATATAAATTAATTTACATTTTATGGTTATTATAGTGCTTATACTCTTAATTCCGAAATAATTATTTGACATATATTTTTAATATTCGTTATTTTTTATTTATTAAAAGGTGCGGTCTTTTATGAGTTTATAATCTCGGTGAGTTGGATAACAGCATAAATTATATGGTGGATATTAATTATTGACAGAATCCACGTCTCGTGATCGAGATTGATGATACCTCCTTGGGAAAGATTATAAGTTTTGACCGAGTCAAACCTTGCAAGTATATTTTATAATTCGGCATGTCAAATAAGTTAAGCGAAAAGTTTTAAGAAATTATTAAAGAGGTCGATTAAATATAATTGTCAGTAATTTAATTTAATCGACGGATATCTGTAATCTTAACGTGAATAAGAATAATAAGTATTTAATAACAAGAGTTTGAATATTTCTGTTTTGAGAATAAGGCTGTGAGTGCAATTATAATTCTTTAGTTGAATGAATTATAATTTATATTTTTATGAAATTACTTCTAACTTGAGGTAGAATTTCATAATTACATTAAGAGCTCTTGTTTTATTTATTCTATTAGTCCCTGTTGTAACTTATAAAAATGCAGTTATAAATTCTGGTCATAAAAAAATAAATAAATAAAATAAAAAAAATAAATCAATCTGTCTTCAAAATTAGGATTTTCACATCTTTGTGAAAACGAATTCTAGCCAGTTA
>JAULJZ010007372.1:0-36325 GCA_032270985.1 Heliamphora pulchella | reverse complement strand
AGCTAATCAATAGAATCCCCATTTTCTCTACTGTCTAGTGTGTTTCAAGCAACTATATATTTAGCTTGTACAGGAGAAGTTGCATGGTAGTTGAAGGCACCGGGACACAAGAAATTTGATACATGAAGTGTAGGAGAAGAAAACAAATTATTGTGATTGATGGCTACTACTGTATTTAATTAACAACTTGAAAGTTACACGACTCAATAAAATATTAAACCTGTTAATCTTCCCAAAATCTGCACAAATCCACTTTTGAAATAGATTGCCAAATAAATAAACTAAAAATCACCATATTTCCCGACAGAGCAAAGGAACACAAAAAGGGGAAATTAGTTATATAACAAAATTAAGACGGAAATACTCTTAGCTGATTTAGAGGGTGTTTGGGGAACCTTATCTCCAATAGCATATTTATGACTTTCCTAAACTTTTTCAGATGTGTTCGATTTTTTTTTTTTTTTTGACAAAACTAGAAGGTAAACTTTTTGGACTAATATTGAAAAAATTTCACTAAAATTAAAAATAGACTATATTTTGGTTGAAAATAAAAACCTTAGTTTCATCTTTTCTGATCTTTTTTTTATTATTATTTTTGGTCTAACATTTTTATTTTTTTGATTAATTGTGACACGAGAAATCTTAAAAAGAATAAGAATTTGAACTGGAGTTGAAAAAATATTAAGAAAACTATTTTAAAAAATGTTTTGACAAACACCACCTTAGAGTTGTGTTTGTAAATCTAATATCAAAATAGCATGGTGTACAATAATTTCAAACCACAAGATCTAGATTCAAGTTCGAAAGTTGATATCTAAATTATATGGATAGCTTTAACAACTGACAAATGTTTTATTTTTTTGTAAAACATGCAGTCATATTTCCTAAGAATAACATATTTCAGGTAGGAAATGCTGTAGAATGACATGAACACTGCAAGAATTGGTGATGAAAACTGAAAACATTAGTGATTGTTGTTACATATATATATTAAAAACCATATTTGTAACGCCCCAAATTCTGGGCCACCCCAAAACATCCATAAATAACATCCAATTTGATGTTTCACTCTCAAGATAAAGAACATACATGTATTAAATATAATTGCCAACAAGTTTACAATACATGGTTCCAACACCAAAAACATGTAAAACATAATATGTTCCAAAATAAAACAAAAAGGAAGACTACAGATCTTTCTTTTCTCCGGCTCCTCCAAATCAACCTGCGTGACCGTATGCACCTGAAAAACATTTTCAAATCCCACACTGTGTGCTAAAACTCAGGAAAAATTAGACAAATATGTAATAAAAGCTAAACGTACTGATGTGAAAAGATATGAATATTTCAACCCACACGAGCCTCAAAACAGTTTGATATACATATAGATATACTACAATACTTCACACGCAATCATCGACTCTCACGAGCCCCACATGCAACACAGGTATGTATCGACTCTTACGAGCCCCGGAAACATTTCTATAAAATTCACGATGATTCATACGCAACACGTGCATCTTCTCAGGTTTTCACCGAAGGACTGCAACCCCATCTAATGCATCTTTTCGGGTTTTCATCGAAGGATCACAGCCCCATCTAATGTATTGTCAACTAGACTCAATGTTCATCCAACCATGAATAATCATCTTCTCAGGCTTTCACTGAAGGACTGTAGCCCCATCTAAAGCATCGTTGACCGAAGTCAACGTTCATTCAACCATGAACAACCATCTTCTCGGGCTTTCACCGAAGGACGCAGCCTCATCTAAAGCATCGTTGACCGGAGTCAACGTTCATTCAACCATGAACAACCATCTTCTCGGACTTTCACCAAAGGACCGTAGCCTCATCTAATGTACTGTTAACCAGACTTAAACTATGCAACACAAGCAACCCACGCAACACATGCATAAATAAAATCAGAGTTTTAATGCTCAAAACCATGTACAAACACTATGTTTCACATAACGACATCACATGCCACATAACTCGTCATCCACAAACCCTAGAGATCAATAGCCAACAAAATGAAATCCAACCCCGAAGGCTACCTCCAAACCCCCAAAAACCTCAATTTTTACAAACGTTTTCACAAAATAGTATCTTTTCCAAAACTCGCCTTTTTGAAAAAGAAATATACGGACCCAAACTTGTCATGCACACAACGATGTATAAACACCACGACTAACAAAACCACTTCATCCCCGAAGACAACAATAAAACGGCAATAAATCCCTAAGGCCACAACATGACCTCCCAAAACAACAAAACAACAACAACAGGGCAGCAGTCGACGGAACACCCCCATCCAGTCGACTGAAAAATTCTACTGGAATTTTAAAAAATTGCCCCAAAACACAAGTCAGTCGACTGAATGCCCCAATCCAATCGACTGGTTCATCATACTGTCGACTCAGTCGATTGGATCACCCAGTCCAGTCGACTGAACCACGACAGAAATGAAACCCTAGCTACGAAAATAGCATTTTAACCTCAAAATTGAAGCAACTAAACTCCATTTGGATACCCTCGGACATACACAAGCTCAAAACTATAAAGAAACACCGAAAGAACACCTCAAAAACCCTTTTTGTCTAACTAAAAGCAACCAAAAATGATTTAGGAACAAAACAGCACTTTTTGAAATGTAAATCAACTTTTCATGCATTTTAAAATGGTAAAAACACAAACGATTTCACATAGTATCCCTTTAAGACATGAGAGTCTAAGATCCTACCTCGTTGAGTCAAAAACTCGACGCCTCGAAAAATGAACCTCGTTGAAATGAGATTCCATCCAAATGAACGCGAAGCCCTAGGTGTAGATAGTAAGGATCCGCTATTCGATCACTAAAAACCAAGCCCGGGCACCAAGAAAAATCTAGAGAAAATGTGGAGCTTTTGGTATAGAGAAAGGAGACTTAGCTAGCAAGTTGAGAATTTTATCAAAATATCTCTCCAAAATATCTTATTTATAGGCCCTGCCCAAAAATATCTTTTTTTTATTAACTTCACCCCACAATGCCCAGCGGCCTCGGGATCAAACCCAATATGCATTTCTAAGATAAAACATGAATAAAATCATATATAAAGATGATATTATGAAAACAAGAAATGACACATTAAAACATTGTAAAAATTAAAACGGGTTAGGGTCTCACAACTTTACCCCCTTAAAGGAATTTCGTCCCTGAAATTCAATACAAGGATAAGGTCAGGCATGGTCATGTATTCTAAACAACTGCTAACTACCTCAAAGACACAAGATCTACAAACTCATCCCAACATTACATCCTCACCAATCGATGTCTCTACGCCCAGCACACAACCCACGGAGTCCCTCTCCCACTCCACAACAGACAAAATGAAGAAACACAATGCTCCCATGTCGATAAAAGCACTAGCCCAAAGTCTGCCCACTAAGAAAGTACCTTTGCTCACTGGAGGAATAGCAGCGTCATTAGGCACAACCGGTACCTTGGAAGAATTGGGATCTGCAAGGGCATACACTCTACCCTGTGTCATTCTTGTCTGTCCATCATAACCTGGGACTGTCGGCTGTCATACTAACTAAACTGAGGTACCCCTATCTGTAACCCGGGAAACCTGAACTACGGGATGCTATTGTCGGTAATCTGGTTGACCCTACATGAACGAACCCACTGATGTGCCTACCGTGCTCGGTACAGTGCCTCAATGAGAGCAGTTCCTGCAAATATGCCCTGATTGGCCACATCTATAATAAAATGGTGGCTCCCTTCCCTGTGATTGAAACAAAACTGAATACTGGGACTGCCTCGACTGTGGGTAATCCATCGCACGATGTTCTGGCTACCTGCATCGGAAGAAAAGGAACTTGTGTTGCTCAGGCATCCTAGAGGAAGCCACTAATGGAACTGGTGCTGAAAACTACTGTCGCGATCTAGATAGATGAAAACTATGACCCGAGGACTTCTGCCTCTTGTTGGAACACCCACCTAACTATGCCTCTGTCCCACCCTACAGTGCCGTGACCTCCTTGGAACCCCAAGTCTCGCTCAAAGTGTTCTCAATCACTACTGTCAATTTTACCAGCTCTGTAAAAACACGCAACCTCAATCCTGCTACACGTTCCCAGATCGCAGGCCTCAAACCATAACTCAAGGAGCGACAGAAACCAAATTCCCATAAATAAGACCAAGGTACAAAATAGCCAAGAACCAATGTACATGATACAATCCACAAGATGCCCCAAGTGCAAATAACCCAAGATGAAAGTGTAACAATGCTTAGGGTGTGTGATATGCTTATCGTGTATAATTAATCATAGTATGGCATATAAACATGATATGGCACATGATACAACTCGCTAAAGTAGAAAGTACAAGCATGCGAAGCATAACTATAATTTATGTGGCATAGAATCGAACTATCGGCATGAGTTCATTTCATCAAAATTATCATTTTCATACATCAATCATTCATAAAGTTTATATAAAGCTCATATATTCAGGTTTCACAAAGTAACATGCAACTCAAGCACCTAACCAAATTTAAATAAGTGTTTAATTGCCAAATTTAAAATTACAGTAGTGTTTTAAGGTACCTAGGCATGGATTTAATTTTTAATTTTTGAACACTGATTAGATAAAAATATTTTCTACAATTTTCATGTTTAGCACTAAGGTTAGATTCTAGAGCAAAATGATCACTTATTTTAATTAAGTGAAAACCATTCAGTACTTTACAGAGAAAATTACAGAATTTGGGCCTCTGTTGGCCTCGGTTTTGGGGCATCATTTCAAGGGCTATAGGTCTGGTTTTTTGTGAGGTTTTATTTTAAGGTGTCCTCTACAAGTTTCATGGTTTGTGCTAGGACAAGTTGTTTGGAAACAATTGGTGTTTTTGGTCAATATATAAAGTGGGTTTAGTCAGCCTGGAAAGGGGTTGCAAAATAGGTTTTCAACAGAGAATGCTCAAAACCTTTGGGGTACTATCCGAGAGTATCTTGGGCTAATTTTTTCTCAGTATTTAGTTTAATATGTTAGCTACATTGTTCATGTTTACCACCTTTGTATTTAGCTACTAAAAACTTAGGTTTTTGGTTTCACAAAAATGTGTGATAGAGAGCTCTGTTAGTCACTAAATCACAACAGTGACTTTGGAAAGGGTTTTGACCTATCAAGACTTCATAGTGTTGGCTCCTTTTTGGTGGACAGTAAGATAAACATGTCCTCTATAAGTTTTATGTTTTGACCCAAGCTAGATTCTCACTCTAAATTAGAGTTTTTAGGTCTTCAACGCAGAGTGGTTCAAAAGATAGGTCGAATGAGGTCAAATGGTCACAGTTAAGGCAATCACCGTTGGCACAAATTGAGTGGTTATTTGGGGTTCAAATGTAGGTAAAGCAAGAGGAAGACATTGAACAATACTTAAACACATGTCCTCGGAACTGATCCAGTACAATTAGATTATGATAAAAGAGATGTTAAACAGTAGGTAGCTAAACTAGATAATTGCCCTAAAGTTACGTCGTCCTAACGTACTTCAATTCAAGCATCCAAGTTTACTTCCCTGCTAAAGATTTCAAGAGTGTACAAAAGAATTCACAAAAATCGTTGCAACAGATTGTAATTTTAGAATCGAGAAAAGATGAGCGATGGCAAAGATTTTATCAATGTCGAATGTTCGGAACGAGTAATTAACAAAGAATTGATATCGAGTTTTATACAAAAAGAGTTAGTTCAAGGAGGCTGGCTTGAATTGGAGGAGAATCAAATGCAAATATCGGTCATTATTGAGATGTGAAAACTTGAGGATAAAGGTGTTTTCTAGGATTGAATTTTTAATAGGATTATCAACAAGACTTAGGTGCATAAGGGTTTCCGACGAACGACATCTGACAGTATCGTTGAGGACTAAGGATATAAGAAGGAATGAAACACAAAGAACTTCAAGTAGGTACAAAATTTAACAGAAAAGCTTGGGGTAAGCGAGAAAGGAACTTATAAGGATGAAGTTATGGGATTCTAACGGCCGAATGATATCTGAAACTTCTCTTAGTGCGTACACACGTCCACCCCCCTTAAAATAAAATAACTTGTTGCATGAATCTCCGATCTTCAATCTGATGCTCTTACTCGTCCTTCGCACATAGATTCCTTGTAGTTTTTGATCCCGGTGACGTCCTAACACAACTTGCTATAAGACTTAGAGGCATGAGAGTCACCTCGAATGTAGGGAGGTGGAAGTTGTTGGTGGCATCCCACCACCTCTTTGCAAGCGCCCACCACCTCTTTGCAAGCGCCCTAAGCTGAACCCAATCGTTGTTGGTCTCCTCTAACGTGATAACAAATCAATCAAATCATGTTCTGTCAACGATCTCCTAGCTCCTCTGTGGGACGGCAGTATACCACTCCAACACGTCAGAAGAGTCGCCGAAACTGCAGATACGGATGCTCTCCTAAAACAATCAGAAAACAAAGATCAATAAACAAAAATCAACGATGAATTTATGCAATATCATGATAATACGAATTGATCAATATTGAAACATGTAAAATCACAGTTAGAGCAAATGCATGAATTTTTTAGCCATGATTTTCAAGAAACCCTCCCCGTAAGCATGCAAAATGAACTCAATAAAATCTTCAAAGTTCTCGAATGTGTTTGAAACTTTTAAACCGAAGCAAGTAGGACATTTGTTTTCATCCAAAGTCTCCCAAATTAAAATGTTCTTTTTACACACATAAATTCAAAACCACACAACAAGTATCCAACCCACTTTGAGTTTAACAAATTCTACACAAGATAATCCAAACATTTGAAAGGTTCAAAACATCTAAACCATTGCATCGTACTGATACCCTTACACATTCCAAAAGCAATTTGTCATTTTCCCAAAGCCCATAAGTTTAAAACATGATGTGACTTGCACGCTTAGTTGTTCACAAATAAAATCATCTGAACCCAAACGAACCAACTTACTTTCTTTTTTAGACTTCACATATTTTTCCCAAACATACAATTGATCAAACGTGACTCATCCAACAGTAACAAACAAAAATGTTCAAATACCCAATATGTTTTATACAGCACAATTCAAAAGTTTTTTGGATTGATCAATATCATGGCACAACCATTACTCTTACATGTTTTTCAAAAAGAATCAAACAACTCAATCATTTGTTAAATGCCCTAATAATCTTAATCTAAAGGTTCATAACTATACTAGTCAAATATATCCATAGTTCGTCTCAACTCAACTCAAAATTCAAACTTTTGCTTCATTCAACTTCATACTTAATTTGAATCCAATTTAAGTCTCATTCAAATCCAACCCGAACCCATTCAATTCTAATTTAATCTCAAACAATTCCAACTCAATTCCAATTCAATCTTAAACAATCCCAACTCAATTCCAATTCAATCTCAAACAATTTCAACTCAATTTTAATTCAATTCCAATCCAATTTGATTAAACTCAATTTGACCCAATCTAATTTGATTCAACTCAATTCAATTCAATTTGATCTGACCCGGTTCAATTCAATTCAAGTCTATTTCATTTGATTCAAGTTCAATTTCAATTCAACTTCAGCACATTCAATTTAAAGTTCAAATACGTTCAAACTCAATACATTCAATTCAAAGATTCAATTTGATCCACCCAATTCAATTCAATTTAGTTCAATTCTAAGGTTTTCAATTCAAACTAGGTTTTCAACCCAAACTCAAAACATTCAATTCATTCGTCACGACAAGTTAATCCCAAAGCTTCAACAAAACTCTAGTAGAAGAATCTTTTTTGCTTTTGAAAAGAGTTTCGAATGTACCAAGAAGTTTGTAACCGAGAAGTGGTCCTCTCATCTACGAAGAAGGATCTCACACTGATCAACAATGTCAAGGACAAACCTCTTCATCCCCGACTTCTCGAGCTAATGATGAAGAGAGATGTATGAGACCAAGTCAAAGTGGTCTGGTATGCCCGATGCAGCGACCCTCTCTAGCAAGTGCACCTCCTCAGCACCACTATCGTCACCATCGGCAACACCACCTCTGCCATTGCCTTTGCCGCTACCAACACTAACGTCGCTGTCAACACCCACACCACCGCAATCGCCGCCTCTAACATCGCCTCTGTTACTGCCACCCCCTCCCACACCATAATCCTCTCTGTCAACACCGACTATGGTAAAGTACATCAAAGAGAGAAGAGACAGGAGAAACATAGTAGACGAGAAGAAGAGAGAAACCGAGATAGAAGAGGAGATTGAGAGAGAGAGAGAGAGAGAGAGATGAAACGAGAGAGATTGAGAAATAGAGAGGAAGAACTAGTTTCACGTGAATGAAAAGTTTGAATACCCCGAACCTGTTAAGTTTATAGTGACCTTGTTGCCGTGAGGTCCATTTTTGTTTAAGAATAGCGGTTGCTGCGTTCGTGAATAGGACGCGAGTTACCTCCTTGACGACTATGACTAATTCGAAAAGTTCCTCAACGGCCGCAATAACCCTAGTGTTATTTGTCATGGCCGTGACATCCAAAAATGCATGGCCGCAATGCTTTATTGATCACCCTTTTTGTTTCAACCCTTGAGCGTATGGGAACCTTTGTTTTTTCTTGTTTAGCAAAAATTCTCAATGATAGCCCTTTTTTCTGAGGTTTAGTTGAAATAGAACTTAAAACTATTCTCGGTCCTCTTCATAACCTAAAACTCATCCCTATTTTTTTCAGTCCTCTTCATGATTTTAAACTAACTCTCTAGTTCTTCTCATGATCTTAAACTAGCTCTTCGGTCCTGTCATGACCTAAAACTAATCTCTGATAATTTTCAGTTCACGTTGTGACTTTAAAATTTTGTATGTTTGCATTACACCTATTTGCATCATGAGTCATCTTCCATGCATCATGATTAGCCTATTTGCATCATATGCATTACCCCATAAACTACAATTAGTCTAATCTCTTGCAGTAGGGTACGTAAGAAGCTTGATAGAAATTCAAGTTCAACCACGCTTTTATATATGTTTTTATTTGTGGCCAAGATTGACAGCTTAGTCAAACGGTTTATCTATGGAATTTTGACATTTACTTGCATCACGTATTGCTGCAAGCGCTATCAAAGATGGATAACTATAGACACCCCAATTTGACCAAGTCGAATCTTAGGTACCTGTCTCGAACGTTTTCCAATGACGAAAGCATGAAATTATGCCAATAGATACCTCCAAGTAATTGCAATGTCAAGAATTCAACTCAAAACTCAAGAAAGCACTCATCTCTCTAAAAACCTTTAGGCTGCAACCTTTTGATCCTCACAACCGCCACATTTTTATAATCCTACCCCAGGTCGTGTCCTTAAGGTAACGGCTATGACCTTACTGTGATCCTAGAACAGGCTATGAACTCCATTCTTCATGGCCGCAACCTTTTTATGATCTTATAATAGGTCGCGACCTTTGAAGGTCATGGCCATTTTGGTTCGTACAAATAGTTCACGGCCGTGACGTTCAAGTACACGACCGCGTCCTTTGCACCTTTTTAGACAGGTGGCTGCACCCCAAAAGTCTCTATGCTGCCCTGAGATACCAATACTCTGCCAAATTCATTTTCCATCCTATACACATACACCGATATCATCCATTCTTGAGTCGAGTTCGTGACATTGCTTGTGTTTGGAAGGCCCTCAAAGCATAGACAACTAAATGATTCTAGCCCACCATTCCCGAGGGGATATTTGAGGTAATTGATTACATTAGGTAACTCTAGAAAATCGTGACACTTTCAAACTCTTACTTCTCTCTCCTCGGAGTCGTCGCGATTAGGATTTCCATTCATTTTTTTTTTATTACTCGATGTGTAATTTATTCACGTCTGTGACGCCGAAATTTTGGGTTGTACTCAAAAATAGGGAATTCAAGAGTTATTTTAAAAAAATTTTAACATTGTGAAAATTAAAAAATTTTGAAAACCCTTTTATTGAAAATTGGAGTCGCCACTTGATTTTTGAGAAAAATCAAGAAAAACAAAAAAGAATCACTGATCTTGAAAACGTTTAACTAGAGAAAACATGGGTTCGAGGGCTAAAGTACGAATCGAGAAATGTGTTAGGCCCCATTCGTCTAACAGTGAGGTTGCCTCTACTAATCATTATTGGTTCTTAATTATATTTTTAAAATGCATGCAAATACAAAAAGTAGAGGTAAAGAGGGAACAAGCAAAATCAAGTAAGAAAATACATATTCCAGGTATTTAGACACGTAATAAAAGAAGACAAAGTATAAAAGAAAGCCTAACTCCTAATCATGCTGCATCTATACTATAGGATACATGATAAAAGCCGCATGCAGTAAACAAGGAATAGGAGCATTAAAAGAAATTGATAAATTCTAATCATGCACAAACTATGCTAAAGGATTCATGATGGACATATCATGAGATAATGATAAAATCATGATCTTAAAAGAAACCTTTAAACTCTAATCATGTCAAAATTAAGCTAAGAAAAGCATACTGAATATTGTACATATCTTGACAGAACACTCAAAATACTGTATGGACATGATTTAAGCTACTGGAAATGGACAAAGTTTGCGGCCGTGGCATATGAATGTCGCGGTCGCAAGGAAATGGGGGCAAAGTGTACAGTCGCAAGGAGCAATGCGGTGACCGTACTGATGTTAGTACCAAAAGGTCACGCCCGTAACAATAGTTGTTGCAACCACAAGAAATATAGGCATTTTTTACTAAATTTTAATGGGCAGTGTATAGGGTGTTAACATACAATGTGTGGAATCGAATACAAAATAGAATTACAGAAAAAGATTATGATTACTTAGATTAAAAACATTATGAAAACATGAATAGTTCGATACTAACTAAAATCTTGGAATTAAGCATGCTAACAATACAATTAAAATAATAAGGCCTAATAATAACAAATTAAAAGAGTAAGCACGTGAATTGAGAATCAAAATTAGAAATTTAACATGGCCTCTTCACGGGAGTAGAAAGTATGGAGAGAGAAATGCCGGGGTTCCAACAAGAGTACCTGAAATGTGGCAATTCGAGTGCGTCCTCAAGTCGTAGGGATCAATGCTTGTCTATCCAGTCCTCGAAAAGTGCTCCAATCCTAGTGCTCAAGCAATAGGAATGTATAGAATATCAGGATACAGGTTAGTGATGCGGTAGAGTATCAGTGTACTTCAATTGTCCTCTAAAAATCATACTAAAAGTACGTTTATATAGAAAATGCCACCCAAAGAGATGGTGACATGTCCCAGGCTCAGAATATTCCCAAAAAATTTGCGGTTGCCACCTTTGAAGGTTACGACCGTGAGGATGAAGGTTGCGACCGCGACATATTTTAGGGTTTTTAAGTGTTTCATGTTATGGTCATGACAATCAAGCTTACGGGCGCAAGGTTCAAAGGATGCGGCCTCAACATTTTGTGTCAGTGAACAACTAGGTCGCGAGGTTCAAAGGTTGCGACCTCAAGGTTCAAGAGCTGTGATTATGTATTTTGATTTCACGAAGTACTGGTTTTGAATCACTTCCCGACAAATCATTCAGAGACTTTGCACCTCATCCCACTTGGTTTTTATCATTGGATGCACCCAGATAAACCAAAAATTCAGTGGGATCAAGTCGGGGTTGTCTACAACGTTAAGCATGTAATTCTTTCGATTTGCAATATTTAATAAACGAAAATTATGAAAGCATGTTCATATGATTGATTTTGCGCAAAATAGTATGAAAGTTGGTGTCTGTTAGGTCTGCTTTTACTGTTTTCAATACATATTTCGTACCCATACAGACACTGGACACTGAAAAACTTGCTGTAATTCCTTAAACATAATAGCCACAAACTTCTGATGTCACGACTGTGAGTATTTTATTTTCTATTATGATGGCCGCTATATATTTTTGTTAAAGCCAACACTTTCTTCATTTTTGTCATGGTCGCAACATTCGCTGCTACGATTGCGAGTTTTTTGCAAAACCAGTAGCTTGAAAACAATGTTTGAACCTTTATGTTCTTTCTGTATGATCTTGTGTGTAGGATGTTAGAAATCAAAACTGTACAGTATGCCCTTTTAGTTCTTTATGCTTTCTTTTAATAAAATATTTTATCCTCGTTTCCATGTTTTAGATTATTTTATTTAAACGTTAATTGTGGCGCAAATCGCATGAACCCTTAGGATTTTATCCCCATTTATATCATTGTTTTGCTTGCTTTTGTATGGACTCTATTTAACCACCTATTATGTAATTGTTAGCTTTGAAAAGTTTAAAATAAAAACCAACAATGACAAAGTAGAGGCCAACCATACGGTTAGATGAAAAGAGTGCATAATACATTCCTTTTTCGTACTTTAGTCCCCGAACCCTCATTTTCTTTGGTTACGTTCAATTGACAGGTGGCCTACTTTCTATTTTTCTAGATTTTTCTCAAAAATCAAGTGGCGACTCTATTTTCACATGTGTTTGGGTATCATAAGCTTTTTATTACAAAAGAAATATTATTTTTCTCAAAAAAAAAAAGATATCCAACACATCATTCTCAAACCATATCCAAAAACGCCCGCAGACCGCATGCCGTTATGATTGAATAAAACAATTAGAGTATGAAACTCGGTTGAGAGGTTATTATTCACAACAAAGCTCAATTGATGACTCACTAATCAGTTTGTCTAATGAAGTGTACTATTGAATTCCCAGCGTGAATTCGTTTAGGTTAGTCTTATAGTCTGGAGTCGAGTTTGGTCTCCTACACAATATTTTATCTTATTCTATGAATTTCTGCTAAGTATGTTAAATGCCATTTAAACTGATGAATGTATGATAAATTTACTACGGGTCATTGATTTAGTTGATTTATGTGATGAGCTAGATTAGTAGGATTTTTTAGAAGTTGCTTTTAGGCTTCGGCTCACAGTATTATGCTGCAAGTAAAGAAGTGGAATATCATAACCAAGAAGATTTTGCTGAATAAGGTGACTACCAAGAGCAGCACGACTTTGGAGCTACCTGAAGAAAACTTTTGTATTGTAATTTTTAGTTAATTTTCTATCTTTCTTAAAAACATAATGATGAATGACTGTATTAATCTCAATATCCTTGCGGTTGACATAAGAGAACATAGTTAATTATTAATGAATTATCTTATTTAAGTATGAATGAATGCGTTAGCATATATTTTATATGTGTGTGTGTGTGTGTGTACGTCCTAATGTGCTCGGAAGTCGGAGCGTTACAAAATGAAATAAAGATATCCACAATTATTTGGGAACCGTGGTATGTCAAATTTAAAAGACTAAATTTCTCTTACGGGGAGAAGAATATAATATCCGAAAAGAAAGATAATAATAATAATAATAATAATAATAATATAGTTGATATAATTTGGAAGTAAAAAAAAAGGCCTTTTTGTGCATCGATTGGATAGTAAACGAAATTCGATTATTATGAAATTTTAGACTCTTGACACTTTGTTGTTGTTATTCATTGGCATCAATAGTTGAAAAGTAAGATTTAAAGCCTTATTTTATCTTTTAAGTGACTTTTTTTAAAATAGAGAGAGAGAGAGAGAGAGAGAATTGAATACGTACACATGTAAGAACGAAAAGAGAGAGAGAACGCATTGATTTGAGTGAAATTCTATGTACCGATGTAATTAATTACCATACTATATATATGTATCATAGTATAGATAACATATATATATATACTACGCGTAGGTTTGAAAGGAAGAAATTAAAATGGGACAAAGAGTTGGAGGATAGGAAAAATAAAGAAGGAAAAAAAAGAAGAGACGCCGATATATACATTTAAGTCATTGTTAATTAAATTTTGATTGAAAAATTTTTTGCCCAAAGGTAAGTTGCATTCAACCATTGTTCGTATCTTTCATTCCTAAAGTATTTTTTTAATATCTCTATTGAAAAAAAAAGGTTCTTTCAAATATCTATACTAAAAAAAGAATGTCTACTTTTCTACACATTTTATGAAAAAAATATATGGATTAAGTATGAAATTTTGACAATATTTTAAGAATTTTAAAAAATTAAAAAATAGTATATTTTTGTAATCCAATATGTTAAATTCTAAATATGGCTCTAGTCTGACTATGATCTGGATTCTATCCAATGGAGATTAAATATTGACACTGAAACTAGTTTTATTTAGGGCTTTACCACCGATTATTAATTCTATTGTGGCCATAGTCGATAAGACTTGGGTATATTAAAATTAGATTGGCAAACAAATTGAAATTGAATTATCTATTATTTTGTACAAAAAAGATTAATTTGTTTATAGTCTCCATCTATTTGCATTAAATTAAAATATTGTTACAAAGAAAAATCACTGTCTTTCTTTATATTATTTTCCTACATACTTGATCCAGCTAGTAATAGCAGTTGGTGATTTGCTGAGTTGTCCAACTCATTATTGTTTTATTTTTTTATAGATTCTGATAGAGTAGAACTGCACAGAAATTTTTTTTTGGAGATTTGAGAGTTGAGTTTTATTTTGATTATTTTGAACTATGGTCTGTAATAAATTACAATATGAATTTTTAAAAATATTTGAATAATATTTAATATTAAATTCATAAAAAATAATGTTTTTATTGGATATATTTGATAAATTTTAATAGTGATACTAGAATTAATAATTGACATCTTCGCCTTGCATATGCACTAGTTGTAAGTGTGTGACGACGTGATTTCAGGCGTGACATTTAGACTTTTGCTTCAAGTCCAGCCTCTCATCTGGTCCAAACACTGCCTTTGTTGATACCCTAATCTCGTACTTTTGAACCACACTCCATTATATATCTCTATTGCTCTATTCACTTCTGGCCCTTGAGAATCCCACATAATCAAATCTTGCATTTAGCTTCCTTCTTATCTTCGTCATTGAAATACTAGTCTGTTGTTCTGCTACAATAATAATTCCGTCTTAATTCTTATGATCTTTTGAATTTAATTTTGTTTCGTTGATAAAATATTTGAAAAATATTTTTTGTTCCTCAAATTTGTTTTCTACATATTTGATTCAGTTAGAAATGATAATTGGTGATTTGTTCGGTTGTCTTGCTTATGATTGATTTATATTTCTAGAGATTCAGAAGCATAGAGCTGTGTAAGAAAAATTTTATTGGAGAATGCCGATGACAAGATTATGTTCAGTTGTTTAATACTTTAGACTTATAATAGAATCAAAATTTTACTTTGAGGATTACCAAGATTTGTGTTTGGAGTTTATTTTTTATAATTGTAAATTTTTTATGGTGAAATATAATATGGTAAATAATTTTTTACCGTTGCATACTTATTAAGAGAGAGTATTATGTGACCTTGTCATGTGATTTGGAACATTATATAAACAAAGCACATTTGGCAGACAGATATTTCAATGGGGAAAAAGTACAAGTTCGTTTTATGACAGTTTTGGATAACCATAATATCAATTATGATCCTTCAAAAATACATATATGGGCAGAAGTGGAATTTTTGAAAAACAGAGATTATTTTTCTTCCACAGACTCAAAGTTGCCTTGTACATGAAGACCCATAGTAGGTGAGAGCTTCTCAAAGACACTCTCTTGTTTTCCTTCCCCAATCCACAAGCTTAAATGCTAAACTTCTTGACCATATTTAGCAAGAAAGAAAGCTTTGATAATAAAGGCTTTCACCAACCTTATCCTACTTACTTGATCCGTCGGAATCATTTCAAAATTTCCTATGAAACGGCGAAAAACTTGGCAATCTTGTAGAAAATCAATTGTTCATATTCTTTGTGCAAGTAAGCTAACTAAACCATGCACGTTTAGGGTTATCCATTTCACACCTCTTAGGATGAGTTATGAATACTCCTTTAGCAAATCAATACTCTCTAACCAGAGTTTTAAATCAAGATATCGGTATCAGTTATACGGTTTATGTATTGGCCGATTAGAACAATATCGACCGATACATTAATAATTATCGGTATATGAGATCTTAAATCCCGTATGATATGTGACTACAGATACTTAAAACCTTAACTCTAATCTTGTTCTCTCTCTCTCTCTCTCTCTCTCTCTCTCTCTTGATTGGAGAAGAAATAGAAATATTCTTTTCTTTCTGTTTTCATTTTCATTACCTCTAATCTGATTTTCAGGTCTTCATAATTTTTCTTGAGTCAGTCAACTGCTTGAAGAATGAGTGCATAGCAATTTAGGTTAGGTCCGAATCTGACAGAGAAGAAAAGAAGTAGAACCAAGAAGTAGAGATGCAAGGAGAGGGGAAGGAGGAAAAACTGCCGCCGGGTTTTCGTTTCCATCCAACAGATGAAGAGCTCGTCACTTATTATCTCGTAAATAAGATCTCAGATGCCAACTTCACTGCAAGGGCCATTGCAGATGTTGACCTAAACAAATGTGAGCCGTGGGATCTTCCAGGTAGTTCTACGTCTCATTTCTCTTACTCTTAGCAATCCTCAACAATGAATTAGGGTTTGGTTAATGATTCCTCTTAAAATTGAGCTCTTGGCCTTGATTTTAAACAGTGAATACGGCACTTTCTTACCAGAACCAGGGAGCTACTTCTGACCAAGTCAAAGTAGGTGGTGTTGTGGTTTCAATTAAAATTTACTCGAAATCCCACAATTTGATCGGAACCGTTCATTTTTTTGAACTCGTCGAGTAGGTTAGCTGTGAAAAAAATGAGGTCAATCGAATATAACTTGCCATATGATCGGGGTATATTTATTTTACAATTTTCTCAAAATGCTACAAGCCAATCTTGCGAAAATAGCATAATGTCATCAAGCTGTTTTATGACAAATATGCTCTGATCATATAGATAACTATGTTCGATTAATATGAGTTTTTTTATGAATTACTTACTTGGCGAGTTCAACAAAAAGAATGGTTCGATCAAATAGTGTAATTTTGAGTAAATCCCATCTAAAGTCGCAGCACAGCTGTGATTAGATCACAATAGGCTTCCTTGGTCCGTATTGTGGCTTCCCAATAAAATTGTACTTAGATTGGTGATCAACAGAAGCCCTCTTACATGGACGTGGGATGACGAATCTTGATTATATTGTTTCTGACCATGAACCTCTTGTGCAAATATTCAGTCTAAATACCTCTCGTCTCACATAAATAGGGTATAGCAAAGTTTCATGAAATCCAGATAATTTTGTGTAACTGGCTCCAATATATTAATAATAGTTGAACCCAAGATCTACAATTTTTTTAGGTGTGGTCTGGTTTTACACACATTCTTGACTAATGAGGGCAATGTATATCAATAATTTTGGGAGGAACAATACGGTAACAAGTATATAATTATAATACATTCATAATAATCTTTATTAATATTTGATGAAGTGTTCATCTTCTGTAAAAATCTTCCTCCCGATCAGGAAAAGCAAAGATGGGAGAAAAGGAATGGTATTTCTTCAGCCTTCGAGACCGAAAATACCCGACCGGAGTGAGAACAAACCGGGCCACAAATACTGGGTACTGGAAAACCACAGGAAAGGACAAGGAGATCCTCAATAGTGTCAGCTCGGAGCTGGTTGGAATGAAAAAGACACTGGTTTTCTATAGAGGGAGAGCTCCCAGGGGAGAGAAAACAAACTGGGTGATGCATGAATATCGGATTCATTCAAAGTCTGCATTCAGAACTACCAAGGTATTCCTATTTTTCTTCTCCCCTCTTTTCTTGTTTTTTTGTTTCCTTGCCTCGGCGTAGAATAAAATTTTATTAACTCAGTCAAAAATATAACTAAATAATAAGCAGAGTTTTAAATATCGATCGTTATGCATCGCATCGACAGATTTGTATCGAGTTTTTAGACATACGATATCGATATTTACTAATATATCGGTCTGTGTTAACCGATGCATAACCGTATCACCGATGTTCAGCGGTTTAAAATCTTGATAATAAGATTTCATAAAATAATACCATCAATGTAAAAGTGGATTATTCCAACTAATTTGGCCCAAACGTCCCTCCCTATCATGTGCTCAACTCAAGCCAGAACCCAAAAATAAAAAATAAAAAATAAAAAACCAATATGGTGGCAACATACCAAGTTACCAACACAAAACTAAAAGCTATCGTACAACCATGTGCATAAGTTTCATAGTATTCTTCTTTCCTCTCTCAATCTCCTTATCTCTCTCGTTAGTCTATGAATTTCAACACAGAATATTATAGGAACTGCATTGTTTCTTTTGTAAACCAAGAACCTACTCAGTAAATATGGACAGTAAACCCGATAGTACGTGAATTAACCGTATGTTTTAGTAATGACCTTACACTACTAAGTAACCATAGTGATGCAAAACTATTCGGGTTTTTGTTCACGACAATCTAAGACTACTGAAAGACTAAACAGTGATAGTAGAGGTGAAACCCAATGTTAGTAGATTGACTTACACCATGACCAATGGCAAATTTCAGCCAAGTTCGTTCATTTATGCATTGGAAACATTAAATTTGCTAATTGGGAGGACTTCTTGAATCAATTTTAGGCTAAATTTGTTTCCTGCAAATCTTACATGTTATTTTAGTTTCTAAATTTGCATTTAACTTAAATCTTTCCATCTTTGGCAATTTCTCGATTTACTTTTTATTTTTGGCTTGGTTGGCAAGTGTTGTCCTTTTTTTGTTTATTACATAGTATGGTTAGGATTTTGTCCACTATAAATATGTGGTGTAAGCCTTAAAAAATTTTGATTTTTTATCAATAAGAATTTTATAGAGAGTTTCTCTTTATTTTTATTTGGGTTGGAAATAATATTTCTAATTTCAAGCAAGTTTGTAAATTTCAGTCCTTGTGTTTATCTAACTAATACGTTTCTCCACATCGCATAGCGGGTTAAGAGATCATGACTTTAATGGAGTTCACGTTACAAGGCCGAGGATTTCTTTAAATTGCTGTTTTTATATATAAAAAAAATAATAATAATAAAATAATAAGAGGAACAAACTTAGTTTACTAAGTGGTGTTTTGTACTGAGTAGATAAATAGCATAGTTAATATTCACTCTTAAACTTAAATTTGGATGAGTTGATGCTCTACCGGAAAATTGATCAAAACGTCTGTATCGATTTGATAGCAACTTCAAATATGGAATTTAAGGGGATCAAATAGGAAAAGACATTCTGAATCATTATAATTTTATCACATAATGTTGTTATTTTTAATTTGTCCGTTTTAACTATTATCTACTTTAAAAGATACAAACGAAATTATTTTTCTTGTATAGGCGGTGCAAAACATGAAATGAAATAAAATACAAGGAAAACAGGTCAAAAAAAGCTTGGTTTCAGTTCAGATATCGTTTTTACTTTCCTTTTTCTTGAATCATAATTCATGACTATTTCTGGGAAATTTTTTTCTTTATAGATTTCATGCTTGTATTTTTTTTTTTATCCTTAAATACACAAATCTAGTTCCACACCTTACACTTGAAAGTTTGAAAAAACCTCTCCACCTTTCATTTGAAGATATAACACCCCATATCATTAGGCCAAAACCCATGGGGGGAGGGAGCAAGGGCAACTTAATTATGATTTTTTATTTATCTCTTTAAATTATAATTTTGCCCCTCTAAATTATAATTGTGCCCCCCTTTAAATTATAATTGTCTCAAGCCCCACACTTTGTTTATTAATTTTTTAATTCTACATCATGATTACAATTTTAATGAATCATGACTATGATTATAATTCATTTTTAAAATTTTTCTTTTACAAAATCTTCATATGAATTTCTAATTTTGGTGATTATAATTGTATATTTGGTAATATGCCTTGTCTATTGATAGTTTTTTTAATGAAATTTTCTTATGAACATATATTTTAAAAAGAATTTTTTAGTAACAGTTCAATCTAATTATTATTATTATTATTAAAAATAATAATATACTTATAATTCTAAATATTATTCATATCCTTTAAATAAGAATCCTTGCTCCGCCCTGCTAAAACATCTAGCTAACTTCCTACTTGCAGGAGAAATTCGAGAAAGAAGTTTTTTTTTTCTTCTTCTTCTTTTTTCTTTTCCATTCTTACATACATTAACAGTTGACTTATGCTATACACGAGATAAATTAATAAATACCAAATATGATATTTTGACATTTTATAGTACTTAAATAAGTTTTAAAAAATAATTTAAAAAGTATAATTTAGTTAAATTCAACATATAAACAATTATTTTTAAAATAGGTATTTTAATAATATATATTAGGCAATTACGAGAACGACTAAAACGGTGTCATTAAACATTTTTTTGTAATTTTAGTATCATTATTAAGAAATTACCGGATATAATTCTGTTAGCCAATACAATTAGATGATATTTTCTATTCATTTATTACCTCTTTATCTTTTCAGCCATTGTAATCATGATCTTATCTATTCACTTATTGTATCCATCACTATTCTTATAGATAATCGACTTTACATTAATATATAAACCTTGGCTCTTGAGTTATTTATTGGAGAGTTGACACTTTTAATTTGTTAATTACTAACTCATTTAATAACTTAAATTAATAACTATATTATTTATATTTTTATCATATTTGTTTACGATTTGATTAATCTTCATAAGTTGACCAAACACGTATAAATCTTTTTAAATTATTTTGTAGACAGTAAGATATGAATATTAGATTTATTGTCTGCCATAATACCATAATTGATTGTTAATCATCATCCTATTTAAAAGTTTAAATTACTAGAGAGAGTAATAACTTTATTATTTATATTCTTGGTAAGAGCAATCATATTTAGCCTCAATACATAACCACTGCTGATAAATTCTACCGGTATGTTATTTATTTAGAATATATAAAGAGGGGATATGAACTTTTGACCAGTTATAAGTGAATTGAAAAGATGTGAGCTCTATTTTTTTTTTCTCTCTCTCATTTATTTTAAAATCTCATGTTTGTTCTTTTAATAAGGTTCAAATATAACATCTACTAAGAAATTATATCATTTCGAATGGTGGAATAAATAATACCACCTCTCTACGGTATTACATATACGCAACACCCACACCTTTGGCTATAGCATCACCTTTTATTAAAAAATTAAAATTAACTCATCTTTTCTTAACTAATACCATATAGCACCCTAAACAAATATAGTACATATAAACATAGAGTATATATAATCTCAACTATTCGCCTAAGCATTATATATTTCATCTTATATCTTATTGAGATAATATTATTTGAATTAATTTGTTCAAATGCAACTTTATCTTCTGTAACGCATCGATTTTTAAATAATAAAAATCCAAGTGAATAATAAGATAAGAACCTTGTTTATGGACCTCCCAAACTGAAAGAGTTTGTGAAACGATTCTTTAACGGTAAAACGAAATAAGGTGTCAAATCTTCTTATAAAAGATAAAAATAACAGTAAGTATTATACTTGCAAATAATTTTTAAAATATGTCATTTCGTATCACAAGGAATGCCCAAAGGTACTTAACAAAAATTCCTTTTTAAAGCAAAGTTTCACAAAAAAAAAGTCAATTCCACTGCTCGAGCAGTGAGGTACTCGAGAGCAAACTGCCCAAAGTTCTGAAAATTTCTCTGAGTGTTGAAAAAATGCCTATTTTTCTCACCATTTGAATATAGTTTTCATAAATCAAAATTTGAGATGAAAACATATATTTAACATTGAAATTATTTTCAACTTCGCAAAACTTGAAAATTGTCATTTTAAACCATATAATTCTATACGAAAACCAAGGAATTCGAACCCAACATGCATACCCAACGTCCTCGCATGCAAACAATTCATAGAACATGGCCTTAATACCTTACAAAACGGGTTCCACCGACCAAAAATAACTCTCAATTATAGCGAAAGAATTACAATAACAATATACAATTCTAATCAAAACAATCAAATGGGCAACGACGACCATTCTTATCATTTGATCACATGTTTCCCGTTATTACCTGAAATATGTTTTAAACAACATGAGCTTAAGGCTCGTAGAAAATATAATAAAGATGAACAAATGTATGATATGCGATGATGGTTATGTGAAATGCACCATATAACCTTCTCCAAAAACTAAGTCTATTTTTCAAACAAGTTTTCATTCACATAATTGTGTTTTCATAAACAAACTAACTCTATTTTCAAACACAACACCATAGGTTTTGCCTACTACTTCCTTATTATTTTCAAACTGTTCCAACGTTTTCATATTCCCAATTACCTCTCACATTTACGACAATTCCCAACCGTTCAATTAAGGTTCTGCAAACCCAGTTCCATTCACGATTTTCATACCTTCAGCTTTTCTCAATCACTAACCAAGATTTTTCAAACCTAAACCAATTCTTAATCTTGATTTAATTAAGTGCCAAAATCCAAACGGTGCCTATAAACCCAAGCATAATTATCATAATCGGGTCACGCGAGACCTAATGGATAAATACCCATTCTATAGCCCGATACGGAGAGTATATATTTTCGGTTTCTTTAAGAAATATCGATGGATAGACTGCCCAAGAGCACGCTTTTTGGAGATTAACCCAAAAGAAGGGCCTACCTTACATTACGCAAGTTTCTAATCTTTCACCGAGTAGTAACTTGTGCTCAAACTTAATTATTCAATCCATTCATACGGTACTTTAATTAGATCATCTAGATTAAAATCAACGTGAGTCCAATCCAAACATGACTCCTCTCGTCAACACCCAACACACCTAGGGTTAAGCTATTTAAACACACTTTGTTTTCATTCACTTTACATTCGAGTTTAATTAATCCAAACCCCCCCAATCAATCATTACGTGATTTTCATATTTCATCAAATTCATATGACTTGTTCAAAATTTTCAACCCACCATTTTATGCTTTTCACATTTTCTAAAAATACATGAAATTTATATACAAAGAGATTAACGCAATTCCCAATTTACCAAAAATCAAGTTAACCATTTGAGTTCACCAACCCAAAAAGGCCCAATTTGTTCAAGGTTTAACCCAATCAAAATCGTAACTCCTCATTTTCTAAAGTGATACATCTTTAACAACAACAATGAGATAGATTTAACATAAATCATACTTAAACCCATTAATATCATGCTTTAACATCAAACCTCCAACCTAAGGTTCCAAAAAAATATATCTATCATTCTTTTATGTGAATCCAACAAATATACAACTCATATGCATACAAAGATTAGGATTATTCTTAGATCCTACCTCTTAAATGACAAATTCATAAAAAACCAAGCTCCAACAAGCTCCAACGAAATAAATCACCAATCGTTCAGTGAGAAGGGAGCCTCCAACGCATAGATTAATCGTCCCAACGACCTATAATCGAGAGGAGAACAAGATGAATCCATAAAAAAAAAGGTAAGAGGAGCTTAAGGGAGCTCCAAATCTAATTCTAGGGCTTAGGATTTGAGTCTTAGAGAGGGAGGGGAGAAGAGAGAATGATAAAAGAAGCTCAACTTGTGTTTTTTAAAAGCTATCTAGCGACCGTCTGCTCTAGCGGAGCTGTGGTCGCTCGAGCGGTCACCCCGCGTAGGCACTTCAAACAAATAATTATATATATAACCCGAATTTTGATCCGAACACCTCAAAACTCATCCCAACAACTCACTATAATTGTTCTCATGCATTATCAAGTATATAATTATCATCACCAAATATTAACATGATTAAATTTTTAAATCTCTCTCAAAATTAACACTTTTTCTATTCCATCGAAGATCTCAAAATAAGTTTTAATTAAATCTTCAAAAATGAAAGAGTCTAGGTCTTTACAACCTCCCCCGCTAAGAAAATTTTGTCTTTGAAATTTAACGCTAGATCTCGAGTCAGCGGCCTTCCCATCAACCACCAGCAATCTCTCAAAACAAGACTCCGCAAAGTCATCCACAATAGAGATGCTAATGCATCTTTCACCCAAAAATGACACATTACAACATACCCATGTTTTAAAGGAACAAACATTCATACCGACTACAAGGGTCTTACCAACACTAAGGTTATCCTCATGCTGTCGAACCAAAGTTCCACTCACATCACCGAGGCACTAAAAACAACTCACATTGAACGTGACCACTCTAGCGATCAAATGCGTAGCACGAAACTAATCCACAATTGAAATTGGTTTCAAACACTCTTCACTTGAACTACCGCAAACTAGCTCATCCATATCTCAAAACGCATACCGTGGGCTACTCTCATAAGTCCAAACACACTTCATCAAACTCTAACATTGCTCACAAGGATTCACACGCATCATACCTAAAATCTTATCTAATCCTTCGAGATCAACTGATGACTACAAAACTTGAAACTACATCATCATTCTATGTACATCTGAAACACTATTAGTAAAACTTGAGAGATGCTCATTCTTGATCAGAGACCACAAACTTCTGGTTCCAGATAAGAAAAATCACTCAATTCATCGAGAATTCCAAAGAACACATTGTCTTCTTAAGATTTGTAATTATTTCACCTAAGCCTTCACCCTTTACCAATCCTCAACCAGCTCTTCACTCACAAACCACAACTCTCATCTCGCAGAAACACTAGGTGTCACATCATCGTCAAGGCAAAGATCTCACAGAATCGAGATTATCACCCTTGTGTCCTAATCATTAAAATCAATATGGTCACATGAACTCAAGGAGCCACTTGGGCTAAATATGCCACACAAACAAAACATTCCACAGTCACATACTTATCTACCCAAATCTAATCACAACACAACATAACACACATACGTAACCCTACGTTTCACTATTAAACCTCTGACTCTCAGCTAACTATTCATCCCCTATCTGATCATAATGAATCCCATCCGATATTTACCCACACTCATAATACGTATATCAGTCCCTCAAATCCAAAACATTTCACAATTGGTTAGTCATTGAATTCTTGGCAGTCATCAATCATACCGTTCATCAATACTTGCATATATACTCACATCGTTCCTTTGTATCTGTACCACATGTAAAACAATTCTCCATTAGGTAGTAACAACATACGATTCTCTGATCCCTCACCAATGCCACTCAACCCCTTCATACTTTTTCCAACAAGTAACCAACCAAAGCCCGCCTCTTGTTCTGAATAGTTTCATCTTACATGCAATTCATTAAGGCACTCTATCCACCCAAAATTGACCACAAAGAACTGCACAACTCAGTTCGTATACCATTATTTTGCTCTCCCAACATTTGTACTCATACACTTACTCATTCAACGTACTGATACTAAGTTGTCACACGACATCACCGAAACTAACAAGATCACAATCTCTCTCAACTGCTCATCAATCGAACCTAAGCTGTCACGGGACATCAAATATGTTGGCCCAAAAAGGCCACATTGGCAGAGACTTTGCAAATATCAAATTCTTTGCGACTCACATCTTTACCACATTCTCTTAATAACCTTAACTCGATTGTTTATAACTTGTATTCTTACCACGAGTGGGCAACCAACCACCAACCCTGATAAAATCGAGCAGTTTAAAACACCAAGCAGAACACCAACTGAGACTCATAAAAAGTCTATTAAAAACCCACCATGTGAATAACCTGGTCACTAAAACTTCATCAAGGATCTCACTCTGACAAGAGCTAAAGATGTTAGCAATCCCACACAAATCAGAACATACATCATATAACTTTCAAACAACTTTCAACTAAAGAGTGATCAACAATTATTTGTTATAATTAACTAAGGCTAACACCAACTCATGTGGTTATCTCAACTTATAAACAAGTTTTACCATGCAAAAAGTGATCAACACTCAACTCATGAGTTTTACCACCGTAGCAATCAACGAAAACTAAGTCACACTTCTATAATTCATACCACGACTCCAACTACAACCTCACCCTAGCCCTATAGGCATAACTTTTATAGAAAGGGTATCATAAAACTCATCCAGGTAAGATTCGACTTAACATTCTAAAGCCGTGTAAATATATTAATTATCGTTAAGTCCTATCGCATCAAGACGAATCCACATATCGAGGAGAACCTTTGGGAATGACACACTAATCCGAGTAACTCATTTGAATTTCTTATTAGAATAGATGTTAGCCAAACGCCTTTCTAACTTAAACCCCAAACTAGTCGACCGAATACCCAAGGGCAAGACACATCATCCCAATGATCCAACCTCTATACCCAAGTACCATATAGCATGCAAACATTAAGTCACTAAGTAGATATTTCATGCAATCACACCAATACATGAATGTCACAAATCAATGTAAATTCTCATATAATAGATAAACCATTCCCACGGTTCCTAGATATTCGAACCTATATCTCTGATACTAATCTGTAACGCCCTGATTTCTAAACAATAAAAATCCAAGCGGATAATAAGATAAGAACCATGTTTATAGACTTCCCAGACCGAAAGAGTTTGTAAAACGATTGTTTATCGGTAAAACAAAACAAGGTGCCAAATTTTTTTATAAAATATGAGAATAATAGTGAGTATTATACTTTCAAACTATTTCCAAAAGGTGCTATTTCGTACCGCATGGGATGCCCAAAGGTACCTAACAAAAATCCCTTTTTAAAACAAAGTTTCACAAAAAATAAAGCCACCCAACGGAATCCGCTCAACCGGACTCTCCACCGCTCGAACGATAAGGTACTTGAGAGCAAGCTGCTCAAAATCTTAAAAATTTTTCTAAGTATTAGGAAAATGCCCATTTTCCTCACCCTTTGAATATGGCTTTCATAAATCAAAATTTGAGATGAAAACATACATTTAACATTGAAATTATTTTTAACTTCGCAAAACTTGAAAACTGTCATTTTAAACCATAGAATTCCATATGAAAGTCAAGGAGTTTAAACCCGATATGCATACCCAACGTCCTCTCATACATACAATTCATAGAACATGGCCTTTAGGCCTTAGAGAACGGGTTCCATCGACCCAAAAATAACTTTGAAATATAGCAAAAAAATTACAATAACAATATACAATTCTAATCAAAACAACCTAAGGGATCACCACGACTGTTCTTCTCATTTGATCACACATTTCTCGTAATAACCTGAAATATGCTTTAAACAACATGAGCCTAGGGCTCATAAAAAATATACTAAAGATGAATAAATATATAACATGCAAGGATGGCTATGTGAAATGCACCATATAACCTTCTCCAAAAACTAAGTCCATTTTTCAAACAAGTTTTCATTCACATAACCGTGTTTTCATAAACAAACCAACTCTATTTTCGAACACAACACCATGGTTTTAGCCTTCTACTTCCTTATTATTTTTAAACCGTTCCAATATTTTCACATTCCTAATTACCTTCCACATTTATCACAATTCCCAACCGTTCAATTAAGGTTCTGCAAACCCAGTTTCATTCACGATTTTCATACTTTCAATTACTCTCAACCATTAACCAAGGTTTTTTAAACTCAAACCAATTCTTATTCTTGATTTAATTAAGTACCAAAATCTGGACGACGCTTATAAACTCAGGCGTAGTTATCACAACTAAGATATGCGAGGACAAATGGAAAAATACTCATTCTATAGCTCAACACAGAGAGCACACATTTTTTATTTCTCTTAAAAACATCGACGGGTGGGCCGCCTAAGAGCACGCTTTTATGGGAATTAACCTGAATGATGGGCTTACTTTACATTGCGCAAGTTTTCAATCTTTCACCGAGAAGCAACTCGTGCCCAAACTTAATTTTCGAATCCATTCATACGGTACTTTAATTAGATCATTTAAATTAAAATCAACGCGAGTCCAACCCAAACATGATTTCTGTCGTCAACACCCAACACACTTATGGTTATGCCATTTAAACGCATACTTTGTTCTCATTCACTTTACATTCGGGTTTAATTAATTCAAAATTTCCAGTCAATCATTACATGATTTTCACAATTCATCAAATTCATATGACTTATTTAAAATTCTCAACCCACTATTTCATGGTTTTCATATTTTCTCAAAATTTATGAAAGTTATATACAAAGAGGTTAATACAATCGCAAATTTACCAAAAATCAAGTTAAGTTAACCATTTTAGTTCACCAACTCAAAAAATCTCAATTTGTTCTAGGTTTAACCCAACCAAAGCCCTAACTCCTTATTTTCCAAATCGATGCATCTTTAACAACAACGAGATAGATTTAACAAAAATTATGCTTAAATACATTAATATCATGCTTTAACATCAAACCCCCAACCTAGGTTTTCAAAAACATATAGCTATCATGCTTTTATGTGAATCTAATAAATATACAACTCATATACATACAAAGATCAAAATTAATCTTAGATCCTACCTCTTAGACGATAAATTCATAAGAAACCAAGCTCTAACAAGCTCCAACGAAGCAAATCGCCAATCGTTCAATGAGGAGAAAGCTTTCAACGCGTAGATTAATCCTCTAATGACCTATAATCGACAGGAGAACAAGAGGAATCCATCAACAAAGGGTAAGCGGAGCTCAAAGGAGCTCCAAATTTGATTATAAGGCTTAGAGTTTGAGTTTTAGAGAGAGAGAGAGAGAGAGAGGAGAAGAGAGAATGAGAAAAGAAGCTCAACTCGTTCTTTTAAAAAGTTGTCTACCGACTGTCTGCTCGAGCAGAGCCATGGTCGCTCAAGCGGTCACCCGCTTTAGGCACTCCGAGCAAATAATCATATATATAACCCAAATTTTGATCCAAACACCTCAAAACTCGTCCCAACAACTCACCATAATTATTCTCATGCATTACCAAGCATACAATTATCATCACCAAACATTAACGTGATTAAATTTTTAATTCTCTCTCAAAATTAACACTTTTTCCTTTTCCATCGAAGGTCTCAAAATAAGTTTCAATTAAATCCTCAAAAATGAAAGGGTCTGGGTCCGTATTTCTCTGTATATGTTATCTCTTATAGCTATAAATATAAAGTCCTCTCTTGTGAGACCCTGACCCATTTTTTTTCGACATTTTTTGACACACGTTAGCGTTTTCGCTTTTGCATGTTTAAATGCCTTTTGATGCATGATCGGGGTTAGACATATGTGTGGGGCAGGTTCTCAGGATCGTGGGGTATTGCGGCACAAATTTTAAAAAAAAATATTTTGGAAGCCTATAAATATCTGGAATTAGATATTTTCAAAAGATATTTTTAAAACTTCTCTAGTAAGTTTTTTTTTCCTCTTTGCCTTCTCTATAAGTTCTCGGGGGCCCAAGGCTCGATTTCTGACGATCAGACAGCGGATTCCTGCTATTGGCACGGTGGGCTACGTGTCTATCCGGACAGAATTCTATTCCGACGAAACTCGATTTTGCACGTGATTCGAAGTATTGAGTTTTTAACTCATCAAGATAGGATTCTAGACCCTACTGCTGTATAAGGGTGCTGCATGTAATCCTGTGTGTTTTTAACGGTTAGATTGCTGTAGATTTGAGTTTGTTTCAAGTTGGGTTTTTGGGCTAAAAACCCATTTTTTTGGCGATTTCGATGGATGAAATCGGGTGTCGGGAATTTCTTTCGTGGTCTTGGTGTTAGGCCTAGGCATGTGGATGTCCGAGGGTGTCGGATGAGAGTTTGGAGGCTTCAAATCGGGATTTGGAGGTTAAAAATCGTAGCTTAAAAACGGTTTCTAGGCTTGGTCAGTCGACTGAACTCATCGGTCCAATCGACTGGATCATAGTTTCTTGGGATTAGTCGACTGAACTCATGGGATCAGTCGACTGAACTGTGTGTTTGGCGTTTTGGGGCTTTTCCAGTGTGTTTTTCAGTCGACTAGGGGTTGGGTCCAGTCGATTGAAGTTCTGGACTGTTGGTTTTATGGTTTTGGTTGGGTCCTCGGGTTTCCAATTAGTTTTCAATAGTATTCAGTTGATTGATTATGGGGCTAGTCAATTGAAATACTGTTGGATGCCTTTGGGGGTTCGATTGGTCGGGTTGTGGCCTCGGGAGGCTTCAGGCGTTCGTTTAGGTGTCGCCCTCGAGTGTGACGTGCATGGTTAGATGCGGGTTATTGGGGCACGATTATGTGCGTGGTGCTTACGCATCATTGGTTATGGGGCGCGTTAGGGCCCGTGGCACCTTTGGAGAAAAGGGTGGTGTTAGTGACCTCATGGTTTGAGGGGTTTAGTGTACCCTTTCAGTTATGCTTGGTTGTGTGGGTTGCCGATTGTCCCTGTGAGTGGATATCGAGTTTTGTGGTGGGTGATGTCACGGTTTGAGATTATATGGTTATGTGTGTTTATAGCTGGCTGCATGCATTTATAACTGTGGTTTATTATGTATGAATTATGTATGTGGATTACATGATTTTGGTATCGTTACGTGTACTATAGTTGCATACTTTAAAACGCATAGTTTTATAGGCATAGTTATGTGGAATATGAGGAACGGATACATGTGATGTATGTTGCTTGAGTTGTAGGTGTTATGTGAGTCGCGTGTGTAACATGTAACGTGGTTTGTGTAACGTAGTGATAGTACGTGGCTCTATGCATTTAACTCCTGATTTTGTATGCATGTTTTGATACGATTTTATCCCGTGGTTTAGGCATAGGTTGGGATGCCTGTTGATATGTAGATTTGTATCTATTATGCATATGTGGGGCGGATATTGATCCCTCGGTGAAAGTCCGTAAAGATATGTACATGAGGGTCGGATAATGGTTCCACAGTGAAAGTTCGTGAAGATATCTGTTGGTTCTGGTCAACGAGGCTAATTAGGGCGGATAATGGTCCTACGGTGAAAGTCCGTGAAGATATGTGTGTTGCACGGGTTGAGTGCGTTATGTGTGTTGCACGAGTTGTGTGCATTGCATAGTTGGGGGTTGTGGTCCTTCAGTGAAAGTCCAAGAAATTACATGGATTGCATGAACTGCATTGTGGGACGGATAAACCAATTTTCAAATTATTTTTAAGAGTCATGTGAATCGCGATCTAAAAACCCTTTTTCAACTGTTTTCAGAGCTCTTGTGAGAGAGTCAAAAGATGATTTGTATCCTCGCTTTTCCGTTTGCATGTGAAAATCATTTTAAAGGCTTAAAAGAGAGTCTGAAAATTATACCTCGTTTTTCTAGCATGTTTTGCTTATACCGCATGCTTGTCTAGTTTCTGCTGAGCATTGGCTCACGGTGTGAGATTTGATTTTCTTCAGGTACTGGTCACGTTGGTTGATCTGGAGGTGCCGAAGAAGTGGAAGAACTGTAGTCTTCCTTTTTGTTCTTTCTATTACATGTGTGTTGTAATATTTTTCCAGTGCTGAAACCGTGTAATGTATGCCGTTTGGCAATTATATACAATGCATGTATGGTTTTATATTGAGAGTGTATTATTGGGTTAGTTGTTTGTGGGTGTTTCACGTGACCCAGAGTTTGGGGCGTGACATCTCTACAATTAATTGTGTGGAGAAAATATTCTAAGCCTAGATTAGTGAGTGTTAGTTCTAGGCAACCCAAGAGGGGAGTGAATTGGGTCTTTAAAAATAATGACAATATAAAACCTTTTCTAGAAACCTTTTATTATTGCAATAAGGCAAGATAAGCAAATATGGAAGCAATACAAATATTAAAAGATGAGGGATAGAGAGATAGAATCAGACACCAGAGATTTATAATGGTTCGGCTTTATCCTAGCTTACGTCCACTGCTCAAGATCTCTCTTGAGTATTTTCACTAAATAGAATACTTCATTGGCGTATTCCAAGCTTTTACAATCTTCAAGACTTCGCTTGAATGAGCTGAATGTTTATGGGCACATTCACAAGCCTAACAGCTTCAAGAAGATCCTATGAAAATAAGCCCATGTTTTCTTCTAATCTCTCTTGAACTCTTTTTTGATAAGTTTCACTCACTCACTCAAAAGATAAAGGGTGACTCGCTCTTGAATATAATAAATGAGATGTATTAATGAAGAACACTCACCCTCTTTACAGAAATGATTTATAATAAATTAGAAGGTAAAGAGAGATGAGGAACAAGAACTGGAATTAGAGCAATAAATGTGAGCTTAAGATTTCTGAGATTGATTTGAGCAATAGAACAGTGAATACAAGTCTCCAACCTTCTTAAATGCTGAGAAGCAACTCCTTATATAAGTTCTTGTGCATTCATGACCGTTGGAGGTAGATAGGAGCAATAAATGCTAAAAACCCAGCCGTTGAGATCTGCCGTGATTTGAATTTTCGTCGTCGGTGTCGACACAAATACCTTTGGTGTTGACACAAAGTGTCTAGGGCAGGGTTCATCAAGTGGTTGGGTCGACATGAATTTTCTAAGGGGTCGACACAATTTTTGCATTCTACCTTCCAACATCCTTGTGTCGATACATTTGTATATAGTGTCGACTCATTTGAAACTTCAGCATCCGGAGGACCATTTGTGTCGACTCAACTTGCCTTTGGTGTCGACACTAATTTCTGCAGGATGCCTCGGGATTTTTGTGTCGGCACGTTTTGTGCTTTGGGGTCGACACCAAAATTCTGTAGTCACCCTCGGTATTTTTGTATCAACACATTTAGTCTTGGGGTCGACACCAAAAATTTGTAGGAGGTCTCGGTTCTTTTGTGTCGAAACAAATTTCATTTGTGTTGATCCAAACTTTCGGATACCAAAAGTGAGGATCACTTTTGTGTCAACAGAAAATTGATTTGTGTCAACTCTTTTGAGTCCTTTAGAGCAAAAGCTCTTTCGTGTTGACACAAACCTTGTTTGTGTCGACACTACTTTGATACCTGAACATGGCTTTATAAAAACTGTTAAGGTGTCAAACTATTAGTTCAAAGGGGTTGACACACTTGATGTGCTTCAAGTATACTTTACTTTAAAAGTGTTTGACATAATTTTCAATTAATATCAACACAAAATATTCTTATTCAAGAATACTTAAGTGTTTGAATCTTTTTGAGATATGAGTCAATTCTTTTGGCTAAGGTGTCAATCCAAATGATCAAAATGTGTTAATACTTACATTTTTTGAAATATAAAATATTATCCATTTAAAATCATTTATTCTTAGAAAATGATTTATGAAAATCATCAAAATTAAAATAAAAAGCCCTTGAGCTAATAATCTTCTATTTTTTGATGATTACAACCATATTACCATTTTCTAAAAAACATTTAAAAATATTTTTCAATGAGAATTCTCCCCTTATCGATATGCCATAAACAAAAAGAGCAAAATGATGGCTAGGCATACATCAGAGTGACAGCATACATGATTTGCAACAAATGATCAAGAAGTATTCTGAATTTATTATAATTTGAGCAAAAAAAATAAATATGCAAAGTGATTTATTCAATCACATCCAACACATATCAAAAATTCATAGCCAATCCATTCAATGAATAAATCACATATATGTATAGAGATGTAAGCATTCATTCTAAATATGTTCAACCATCCAAACAAAAATTTTAAAACAACATCCAGGAGTTTTAAACCATCATTCAAACCATACCATTCAACAACAACAACAAAAAATGTTTAAAACTTGTACATCTTCACCTTCAAAAAAAAACTTAAAGAAAAGTATGCTGTTCTTCTTCCATCTTTGTATTCTCCCCTTCACAAGCTTACCTACCTTCCTTTTTTTTTTCTTTTCTCCCCTTTTGTAATCATAAAAAAAAAGGACTATTGGTCGTCCATGAAACGCTTGAAGTCCTTATTGGCTTTGGTTTTCTCTTTGCTTGCAGAGGCCCGTTCTTTTGCTACGCGTGAGCGTTCATTCTTCGCTTCCGTCGCTGCCATGACTTCGTATCTGGCTGCCAAGGCCAAATCGGCTTCTCGCTTCAATCTAGCCGCTTTTTATTCGTTTGTTTCGTTGGGCTTAAATTGATTTGCCCATGCTTCTTTTATCCACTTCAAGTGCTCGTCAACTTTTGGGGTGTTAGCTTGAACGGCCATGACGACACCTTCATCATATTCCTTTCGAACTTGTCGTAGGATAGCCGTGTTCTCGTTAACAATGAAAACGATGCTATCGTCCATTGTACGACACAAGGACCGTCCGGCATCCGTGGCTCGTTCAATTTCTTTTCTCAAGGAGCAGTTTAATTTTTCAACAGATTTGACTTTCTCAGACAAGGCAGAGACAGTTTGATTAAGATCAAAGAAATCTTGATCAACTTTGGCTTGAAAAAGAGTCACTTTGAAAGATAGGGAGTTGATCAAGGATACGACCTCAGACAAGTCAACTTGAACAGAAGAGGAAGATGAGACAGGTGGAATAGATGCAGAACCAGGAGGAGGAGGAGCATGTGAGGGACCAATAGGTGTGGGAAGAGGAGTGTGTGAAGGACCAGGAGTGTCAACAGGTGGAACAGGGGGAGAATCAAGGTCAATGGGAATGGATGAAGTGTCTCAAGGGGAACGAGGAGGGGGAGGAGTTCTAACAGATGCAGGAGTACGACGAGTAGTAGTCCAAACACTGTCAACATATGCAATCTGCATATGTTTAAGTGATGAACTACCATACAGATCATGTTTAGAAAAGGCAACTGCCTTCTCTTCAGATAAATCAACACCAAAATGTTTGAAGACTTTTGTTAGAAACATGGCATAGGGAAGAGAGGAATTTGATTTTTTGTGAGATTGAAACATGCTGAAAATAAAAAGAAAACCGAGATCAATGTGTTTCTTTTTCAATATGCACCACATAACAAAGACGTGCATATAGGTGACATCCTCAAATTTTTCTATTTGGGGTAGGAAAATGTGGTTCACCATATGATGAAGGATTCTAAATTCTGGTTTAAGAGTGTTGGCTTCCAAAGGTTTTGAGGGATCAACTTCCTCAATCTCAAAGATCTGTTTAATAGCATCATGAAAGGAAAAACCTTCAAGGTCAATATTTTTTTTTTTACATGATACACACAGATCTCCCTCAGGAATACCGAGTATTTCATTAAATGTACGAGGAGTTAAGTGAATATCAACATCATTAATCCAACTGGTAATGGAGGTGGAGGGAATTAGGAAAATGTGTATGTGGGCATAAAAAAGTTAGACAAGAGTAGGATAATGTGGGTCACGAGTTAGGAGTAACCTTTCCCAACCCAAATTAGATAACCATGTTCCAAAACTCATTTCAATGGAGTTAAAATAGACAAAATCTACAGAGCGACCAGGGATTACCTTTCGATTTGAAAAAGACTGAAAGTAGATGTTCGTGAATTTGATAGATCGAAACATCAAGGCTTGAGTCATTTCAACCGTCGTCACCGAATCTGCCGTTGTCATTGGAGCCATCGTTTTCTTCTTCTTTGAAGCTTTGGGGTTTGACGACCCTTCACCGATCCATTTTGCCCCTTTTTCCCATGGTTCTAGGTGGCATTTTGATAGATTTGCAGGAAAGATTTGAGGAGATGATGGAGATTGAGAAAGGGAGTTAACACGTTTTCCAAAAAGAGAGAAATGGCGGGAGATGAATGGTCTAGAAAAAGATAGGGAAAAGATGTGACGGTTCGGGGACAGACGCCACTTTATATAGGCGTTAAGATTTGTGTCGACACTTTTCTTTAAAAGTGTAGGTATCGAAAATGGAAAATGGTGTCGACACATTTTCATCAGGTGTCGACACATTCGGCCATTTGGGTCGACCCAGTATATCTTGGTGTCGACACAAATTTACCGAGAGTCAGGGAACCAATTGGTATCAACACTGAATAGAAAAGGGTTGACACATTTTCTCGCAGTACCACTTTTATACAGTATTGTGTCGACAATTCACACATTTGTGTCGATACTTTTTCAAGTTGTGTCGATGCTTTTTCAAGTTGTGTCGACACATTTTCACAATCAAGAAAGAACATCAGGCATTTTGAAATGCAATAAAATACATGGTTAGTATGGCATATAAATCATCAATTAGGAGTATATAGCATATCAAGTTCTTTTCTTATATAGCATATTCTTTCTTCATTTAAAAGTTTTGTGAAAATGTCCGCTAACTGGTAATCGGTGCCTATAAATTCAAGTTTAATATTTCTTTTTTACACATGATCTCTTATAAAATGATGTCTAATCTCTATGTGCTTTGTTATTGACTGTTGTATAGAATTATTAGATATGTTAATTGCACTTGTGTTATCACATTTTATTGGGATATGATCTAAGTAAAAACCATAGTCCTCTAATTATTGTTTCATCCAAAGAACTAGTGCACAACAACATTCAACTGCAGTATACTCAGCCTCAGCTGTAGATAGGGCCACTGAATTTTGCTTCTTGCTAAACCAAGAGATTAGTGAGTGTCCTAAGAATTGACAAGTACCACTTGTGCTTTTTCT
>JAULJZ010007351.1:0-16703 GCA_032270985.1 Heliamphora pulchella | reverse complement strand
GTAGGGTTAGGCGAAAAGCGTGTTGTCTTTCTTGGCCTTTACTCTCAGAATCCGACTGCAAGTAGTTGAATGGCGTTAATGAGGGGAGAGCCGTTAGTGGCGAAGCTGGCAGTGCTGGCAAAGTACGCGGTGCTTCCGGGAGCCATGGTCGCTGCTCTTATCTATTCTCCTCCCCACTACTCTTCCTCTAACAAAGATGATCATCAGTGCTCATCCAAGTAGATGATGTTGATGTTGATGTTGATGTTGATCTCCCCTTCGCCATTGCCCCCTAATCTGTTGGTACGCTTCCTTTGCGTTCAATTCTCCATTTCTTCTTGCCTTCAGCGCTAATGGCCTCCCTTAACAATTTCTAGATGTTCTTACTTCTTGTTTTTTGATAAATGTTCCAACTTGATGAACTATGTGCATTCCTTGAAGCTGTATTTTCGTTGGTGTGATGTCTTAACCACGCCCCATACGTTTTTTGTATTCATAACTTGGAAAGTCCAAGTTGATACTGGATAGGCCCAACCCTAAATCTCTCGAATATTTTTAATTAATAATAATTCAAAACAATCAACCACGCAAATTGATAAAGATAGCACGTAAGGATTTATGTGGACACTTCAAGATCAAGGATTAAACTCTCCAATGGGCAATCACAAAAAAAACATGATTCCAACAACTTCAACAAACAAACGCACTATCAAATTAAAGCTGCAGAATTTCAGACGATACAGCATACAATCCTAGACGGTACATCTAACTTTGGCAATCTTCCTCAAGCTTTTACGTGCTTGATCTCTATCAATTGTGGCTTTGACCCCTCTAGCCTTCTTTGGTTAGCAGTGATCCACAAGAAATACTTCCTCAATGGCTCGATCTTTGTCTCAGACGACCTTGTTTCCAATGGCCAACCGGAGGATGGGACAATCACACAATGTATGAGAAGTATGTGCTCTTGCGCGCGCGTGTGTGAGGGTTTTTCAATTAAAGATGAGAGAGTTCTTGTGCAAAGGAACTCAAAGAAAAAAAAAACTCTAAAAAAAAAAAAAAAAAAAAAGATGGGCTGCTCAAGTTTTCAAAAACATAACCCTAAATCTGGAAAAAAGATGTATCTATATTTTCTTTAAAAAGTGGCCAAAAATAACTTTAATTTTCTAAAATCCCGTAAGAGCGCTTGAGTGCTCTATTGGCCAGACATTTGCTGAATGTTTCCTAAAAAAAATGATTCACCATTTGTTGAAGTGCACCTGTTGGCCTTAATCTTCTTTGAAAGAGTTTGAGTGTCACATTGTTGAGAGCTCACCATTACTTCTAACTGTTGCCAACTGCCGTGATAGTGGGCTTCTTCCATGCCTCCATTTGCTAACATCTCCTTGTTATCCTTTGAACTTGGCTGATTTGAATCTTCAAACCTCCTCTTTTTCTGTCACAAGTTCCTGTGCTTATACCTTCCACATGTGAGATACACCTGCCTAAATTCGAGTTAGTAATTATAACTCCTTTGGCTTAATACCAAGCCTTGTTATTTGTTTGCCCATTTTCATTTTATGGGTGGTAAATGTTTTGGCACGAAACCAGACCATCTGGAAACATTTATTCGGTTCAGGCTTACGAATTGCCACTTGGCAACATTTAATTGGCTCAAGCTTATGAATATAAAACCAAGCCATTTGGCAACATTTGATTGGTTGCACTTTTTGGTATTCCTAGCACCATCATATAATGGTATTCCTAGCACTTTTGGTATTCTCTAGAAGTGCTCGGTCGACCAAAAAAGGGGTATGTATTATTATGAATACCCATAGCATTAGGTGCTTTATCGAGTGCTCGAGCGCACTTTACTGTTCTGCTCATTTTGTGCCTGTTTAAGTGCCTCCTGGCGCTTATCAAGTGCGAAGCCTTATTATTCCACTGAAAATCTTATTTTCCAAGGTATGCTAATAAGTCACAGGGTCAGTTATATGCATGCATTTTAGTATCTGAAACAAAGCAGAGCAGTGACTATTAACTTTGTCTCAAAATACACCACGACAGCTGCTACGGCTCTCTCTCTAGACTCAAGGTATCACTAACTTTAGGTTTTGTCATAACGAGAATTGCCAATCTTATTACAAGATTGTATCTTGTGCATCAGCTTCTAATCCATCAGGTTGGGGTATGGTTTTCAAACAGAGTGATAGTTTAAAAGATTTGGGAACTTTGAAAGAGAATAAAGAAGAAAAAGATAGCATGAGTATGAGAAAAAACCCTGCTACGACTTTCTCTAGACCCAAGGTATCCCTAACTTTAGGTTGTCATAACGAAAATTGAATCCTATTACAAGATTGTATCTTGTTCATCAGCTTCTAATCCATCAGGTTGGGGTTTGGTTTTCAAACAGAGTCATAGTTTAAAAGACTTGGCAACTTTGAAAGAGAATGCAGAAGGAAAAGATTACATGAATATGAGAGATAGCCCTGGGCCTTTTTAAACCCCATTTAAAGATCTAGAGCTGGGATTCCGGTGATGTTTGATGTTTCAATTTATCCCTGCTCTTTATTCCTTCCATTTTAAAGTTTTCATTCTTTTCTTCATTAAAGCTGTCAACTCCCTTATTGCCATCCCCCTTTGAAGAAAAGGTTTTTGTCAAGGCTGCTCAACCCATAGCTGTCCATTGAGACTGACTGACTAATGGTCAACGGGATGATCTGTTAATTCAATTGGCAGAACATATACTTGCAATTCAATACTTCATTAACTTAACTGAACGTCTCCTGCAGTCTTCTCCATTGCTAGTTGCTTGACAGTGTTAGATTTCCCACCCCCTGTTTTACTTCTTTCGAAGTAAATGAGCATACTGAAGAAAACAAGAGAGGAGGAAAGTAGTTCACTAGAGTTTGTCTCTTGAAAATAGTTTGCTTTTTTAATCCCTTGAATATATTTGTGCAGTAACTAGCTTGAGTATGAGAATGACTCAGAACTTTGATAGAGGGATAGTCCCTTTTAGAGGTAGATTGCTTGCTTCAACAGTTGATTCCTCTATTTAAAAGGAGTAGACTGTTGGATGTGGCAAGAAAATACAAAATAGGATGACTTTTATACTCTAGTTAATTTTTTGATTAAGTTCATTTGCTTGATTCCAGTGATCACCAGGATTAGTGACTGTTTCTGCAAAACACTCCTAATGAGCCTTCAAATAGAGTTTTTATGACAATCTATTTTGTTTTTCTTTTATTTGCTAAACTGCTAATGAACCCAAAAATATATAAATGAATGAATAAGAAGGGAAGGAAGAATAAAGTGGTGGTGGGCAATTTGTCTGGCCCTCGTATATTTTTGGCAATAATGGCATAACTTGCCATTTTTAGGGATTTCATGGTTGCCTTTTTTAATTTGTATGATATTGGGGCCATGCATCAAACATCAAACTGCAACATTAGTTTGATGCACTTGTAATCTTGTATGCAGTTGAGCCGAGAAATCTCCATCCAATTAAATCCAATCAGAGATTACAACTTATTGGGATATATGTTTATTCTTTTCATACAGCCAGCAGATCATTGATCTGTTTCAAACAGTTGTAAAGCAACCCTATGGACATGTGAAACCAAATTCTGTAGCTCCTTCAGTATTCGTCCTTATCAATGAAATAAAAAAACAGGATAAAGATGAAAAAAGCAGAAGGAAAAATAGAAGGATAATCTTGCTTTTTACATCGGCTCGAAGTTGTGCTCATTCACCACATCTCATTCCAGGTAAAGGCGGAATGATCATGTGATCATTCTAATTAATGTAGAAGATTATCATTTGGTTGCTGTCAGCTTATAGGCTGATGGTTAACATGCATCCTTATTGTGTACTAGTTTTAGGAAATCGGAATTACTCATCGATTGCGGCTTAACTGTTACAATGCCTGTGGGACAGGTACTTTTGACTGCTTCAAGGTTTATTTTTGGAGAGGTTTTGGGCTCTGTTAGATATTTCTGGTATGTAATAATCCCGATAGCTCTTCTTAATTTGTTGATATATTTCATAACTAGGTATATGGGAGTATGAGTACTCTGTTCTTTTGAAGAACTATAAGCAGGTCTTCATGTGATGCATTACCAATAATATGAGGTTGATTGTTTAATCCCATCATGGAACTATCGATCTTTAGTATGTGGACTGTGCTTTGAATTGATTTTGGCTAAATAATTTTTGTGCCTCTTGTACAATCCATACCATTGAATTTAGCCAACACAAGCAACATAATTTATTATGTTGAGATTTGTGAAGACTATTTTAATAGTAGCCTGCAGCTACACACTAATGCATTTTGGTATGCCCATAAATTGTCTACTACTTAATGTTTCTGTTTCAGTTATACTTTCACTTTCTAATAAATCAAATCCTCACCATATTAGAACCCACAAGTGAGGTACGGTACCTATCGCCGTTTCTCACAATCATCCCCACCAAATTCGGTGCCAATTTCTTCCACATTCGGTGAATTTACCGTATTTCATCAATCTTTTTTTTCCTTTTTTAATTTATCTATCATGTTTAACATTTTTTAAAACCGTAAAAAGATATTTGGGGTGTCTAAAAAAGATTAGTTTTTAAGTGGTTTAACTTTTTTAGAAAAAAGTAGGAAAAACGAAATAGTTAAAGAGTGTTGAAAATAATTTTTTTTTAAAATATAGATTTTACTTTTTTAAAAAAAATGCTAATTACTATTTATTGGGTGGTGGATGATAACAAATTCTTAGTAGTCAGAGTTTAATTACTCATAATTTGTTATTATCTATCACCTAATAAGCAGTGGTTAGTAAAATCATTTTATTAAAATAATAATATTATAATAAAAAAATGGTCGCCCCCTTCTTTACCTTTCTCGTTCTAAGTAATAATTTTTGGCTTGTCCCTAGGAGAAAGTTTATAACTAGTCAATTGTTCATCTTCAATGAGTTTGGCACTAGGTGCATTTACAAAATCGTTTGAACCGTTAAATCAGTTTGAATTGATTTAAATCGTATGATTTATTTTGATGTTTTTTTGTGAATAGTTTAGTTTCGATTCTAAATAATTAAGAGTTGTTTTTTATAGTTCGATTTACGGATTAAGCTTTAAAAAATTATATAGAACCGAACCGATCCATTACCTATTAATATTATTTATATTATGTATTATATTTTAAGAAAAATATTAAAATTACTATTTATTTTATTTTGAATCTTCTTTTTTTATTCTTTTGTTTTATTATTAAATCTGTTACTTTTTTTTACCTAATATCGTAATATTATATAATTCATATATTATTAGTAATAGAAGAAAAAGTAATAAAATATAATTCATATTTTATAAAAATGAGAATAGATTATTATAAGAATATGAAACAAGTGATGAAATAAAATATAAACTAAAATAAGATAAATAAAAAATAAAAATCTAATAGGGAAATCAATAAATAAATATATAATCTTTTTAGAATAAAGTAGGCAATAAAATTTACTTTTAAAATTACAATTTTAAACTGGAATCAAATCGTTATTTATTGATTTAGTTTGATTCGATTTTATGATACATATAGTTCAATTTTGGTTTTAAAATTTTTGGAACAAGTTTAATTTTTAGTTTAGTTCAAAATTAAACTAAATCAAACTATAAACACTGCTACGTGGGACCCAAACCCAAAAAAAGTTCCTTCCGATGAGATTTTTCTTTGGAAGCGAACATGGATGTAGGTTCCTTTAATAGTTTTCTAGATGTCCTTTTGTAAGGTGTCTTTTGTGTAGGTGTGGGGTAAATATTCTATTAGAATATGTTCTTTGCCTTATTCCAAATGTCTAATAGTATATTCCTCCCCCGTTATGTCAAACAGGGCCTTGCTCGACTGATGAACAACAAATTGGCTTTTGTTTAGTAATTTGGCTTAAAATTATTTTTAATTTTTAAATTAAATAAGAAATTTTTAGTTAACAATTGATTCTAAGCTATTATATTGAGAGAAAAACTGTGATTTGATAATTAACATTTTTTTTATAATTTTTATGCAAAAAATTGAAGTTCAACTTTAAATTAGAGTCAAACGATGTCAAAATTCATGGATTCGGTCACTTTTCATTTATTAAAAACATAAAGGTTTTTATTATTTTATAATATTTAGTGTGAGTTATTTTGATGATTTGAACAGTTTATATTGAATAATTTATCAAATAAATTATTCATATAAAAATTTAATTAAGGATAAAAATACATTATTCTTCCTTGAGGTTTGTACCCATGTTGTTAGAAAATTACATTTCTAACACCTAAGGGTCTAAAGACGTTGGCATGGTAGAGGGCTGTATGTTTAGGTAGTAAGTAAGAACCATAAAGAGGTGAATATAGTAGGTAAGAAGTTTAATATGGTCAAAATAAATATTTTAAAATATTTATTAACTAGCATTTGACTAACAGAATGGAGTAAATTGTAATGGAACTTAAAATTTCAGAAATAGAATGCAAGTTTTAGAACTACATGAGTACTAATGTATTCAGTTAAAATTGCAAGACAACTCAATGTATTTTACCTAAGATCGATTTAATTGAATAAATATTAATAACTACATGGTTAGATTATATTTATGGTTTTAAAAAATAGATAATAAATTAATTGTATTAGTGAATTGTATTTTTAAGAAAATAGTGTAATTTAATTATAGAATTAAAATACACTATTTAATCCGTCAGGGTAGTTTAGCAGTTTAAGATCGTCACTAGGACCAACCATAAAACTCGGAGGTCTTGTGTTCGTTCCCGCTGGAAGCGTTCTAACTTAATTGATACTTGTGATTTACGGGTGATTACAGGTATCTAGAAGTTTACGCTTCAAGAGTGGAATTAAAAGGTCCTGCCTTAAAGTAATTCATTCGTCATTAAAAAAAAATTATATAATTATCAATCTTCAATGAATTTATTTTTATATGAATAGATTTTACAAGATATTTGGTTGGACTATTCAAACTAAACTCAGTATGAGCACTATTAAAATAAATAGAAACCTCTCTTTTAAAAAATAATAAAATAAAAAAAAATAAAAGAAAGAGGATCGAAATCTAAAATTCACGACGCATCGTGCATGCTGTAACCATGTATAGGGCATAGAGACGGTGGAGTTGCGTGGTAGCTACATAGGATACGAAATGGGTGCTTCCTGTGCCCAAAGAACAGTAGGCTCGTGTTGCGTTTTATTTGCCGTGTTTTGTGAATAAATTTTTATGATTAAATTTATTTATTATATAAAATTTATTAATTTTGTTTAGTACATAAAATTTTAAATTTATTTGATATATGTACTTAAGTGATTAAATAAGATTTTCTAATATTATTTTATAAATAAAAATTATAATTTTAAAAATTAGTAATTTATTTACAGGTATCGAATGAATCTAAAATTTAATATATTAAAAAAAACTCAATAAATTTTACGTAATAAATAAATTCAATTATAAAAAATTTATTCACAAAAATTCTTTAAACAAAACGCGGCACGCTTCCCAGGTTCACTTAGGATATGTTAGTAATGCTCCTATGTGTTTTGAAATCACGTTATTTTAATTAGATGTTTATTAAAATTATATCATTTTAATAAAATTTGAAATCAATTTTTTTTAATTCAAATGACATTATTTTAAGCATTGCATGATAGAGAGGATTTTATTTCAGCTCCTAAACTCGTAGCTGTGTAGAATGTAGAAAGCGGGTGTTTGAGATTTTTATTATTAGTAATTTTTTATTTTTATTTTTATTTTTAATAATAAATTATAAAATTTTTAAAATATTTATAATTTTTTAAATAATTTATAATTAACTTTTTTTAATTTTAAATATAAATTATAATTTTTATCAAAATTTTATACCTTCTACTACAATAAGCTATTAGAATGACTTTACCAAAAACTCTCCTACAGTAAAAGGAGAGAGAAGTAGATAGACAGTAGAGAGAGAAAACGATGAGATCCTACAACCAACCCTGTTTAGGTTTTGCTACGCCATACCGAATCACCAATCACCAATCAAAGTGACGTCATAAATCTATAAGCAAAATCCATCAAATCTTATCATAGTGTCACCTCAAACAGCTTCCTCGCAACTCACCACCTGAGCCTCTTCCTTTCCCCCCACATTTTCCTCCCCAATTTCCACTCCAATTTCAGATTCCTAAAAAATAAACAAAACAAAAAAAATTGTTATCCACCGGCCATTAAATAGGAAATAACAGATATATAATATATAAATATTTATACAAAATATATTAATATTTATAAAAATATTAAATTTTACTTTTAAAAATATATTAATATTAAAAAAATTTATCTTTATTATTTTCTTAATCATTATTCAATAAGCGATAGTTAGTATGACCTTTTTGTGGTCAAATATATTATGAATTCTTCAATTTAAATTAATAAACAATAAGAACACTGTATAGAACAATGGTATTGTTTGGCATTAGCTTGTAACTTATAGAAAACTTGTGAATATTTAATAAAAATTATAATTTATAATTAAAATAAAAAAATTACCTATAACTTGCAGCAAAAAATATGAATATTTAGCCTAATAATTTTCATTTTTTATTAATTTAAATTGAAAAGTTCATGATATATTTGACTATAAAATTCATAATTTAAATTAAAAAAATAAAAAAAGTTTTGTCCTGAGTAAACAAATTTATTTTCCGCCCTTCCCCAGCTTCAACAAATCTCTCTCCAAGTAAAATAAATCTTCGCGAATCATACACCCCGTTTTGGCTAAATTTTGTAGAATTTACTTATTTTTTGTCTTTTCTAAGTTTTTTCATCACTTTTTTCAATCATCGAGATGAACCAACAAATGAAAAAAATTTAATTAAAAGGTGAAAAAAATTCAATAAGAATGAAAATAAGTACTATAAAATTTGACTTTTTTGTCTTTTCTTAATTTTTATTGACTTTTTTTATTTTTTTTATATTTTGATCAAAAAAATTTATTTTATCAACTTGTATGGATAACAGAAATCAAAAAATATAATAAATTAACTAAATAATTAAATTTTTTTAATAAAAATAAAAATAAATAAAATAAATAAATAAATAAGGAATTACTTCAAACCGGGCCATAAAAGCATCACTTGAAAATACCAATATATGTGATGCACTTTATTGTTAGAGAAAATATAATGGAAGTGTTTGTCCAAGTTTAGACTAATTTTTAAATTTTTATTACTTATTTTAGTTATAAATTACAATTTTTCCTAAACACCTATAATTTTTGTTACAAATTTTAATTTTTTTATTTTTTATTTTAATTATAAATTATAATTTTTATCAAACACTTATAATTTCTGTTAACAGAAATTATAATTTATAAACTACTAATTTAAATAAAACCAAACACCCCAATATAGAAGTTATTAACTTCACATTTAAAACTAATTATATTTAAGTTAGAAACCAAACGAGTAATACTTCATTCAGATTAAATTTTAGGGAGGGGGGGCGGGGGGGATGGCCATTGGTTAAATGAAACACCAATTAAACAAGATTGCGTGCATGGCTGGATAACGAGCAGCATAGGCTAAACCCCTAACATGTACAACCATATTAATATATTTACATATTAGATTAGAGATTCTAGAGAGAGAGAGAGACTCATACTATATGTATATATTTTATAAACTAATGTAACGGCCAGGAGCAGGAGGATTCTGCAGTGAGTGATCTGATGGGAGGATCCACGGAGGTTTGGATGCTGGCCCTGTTAATGAAACCCATACCCATACCCATACCCATACCCATACCCATTGAAGTAGGCATCTCAGGAAGAGTAGTAGAATCTGATGCAGCTGATGGGAACCCTATTCCCCCAAAACCCATCCCAGAATACAAGAGATTTGGGTATGGCTCATGGTGATCAACCTTATCCGTGTCCCAGCGCAAGTTAGCAGTGTCGGATAGTTGAAATAAGGAAGAAAAGTTGGGCTCTGTCTTGCACTGTTTTGGAACAGTAGTGGTTTGTTGATGTGAGTTGAAGAGGATGGGTGGTGGTGGGATTGGATCTGGGGGGTTGTTTTTTGATGATATAATGGTGGTTGGGGTTGGGGTTGGGGTTGGGATTGGGATTGGGTTCGAGGGAGTGGGTGAAAAAGAGGGTTGGAACCCATTCATTGGGAAGGCAATTGGGTTTATCAACATTTTCAGGTCATTGTTGTCTTGGTAGCGGTGATGAATCAGAGAAGGATTTTGGTTTTGGAGAGCCTGCATTTGCATTTGCATTTTGTTGTGAGATTGAGATTCCAACACTGTTGTTGTTGCAGTTGCATTTGCAGTTTCAAGCAATGGGGGCAAGGTTCCCGTGGTGGGAGACCAAGCACAAGCATCCTCCAATCCCAATGGGTAGTTTTGGCCTTGAAATACTGGATTCTTCTTCTCTCCAATTTTGTGATGAATTCGACAAATCACCCATTCCTCCTTGTACATCAACAAAAAAGACTATCAGATTCTTTTACAGTTTGCTTTTTAATAAAAATAAACATTAAATAAAACAATCAAACAAGTGAAAACAGGATTAATTTAATAATGTGGTACTTAACACATAACTCTTAATTATACAATCAGTTTATAAGGTGGAGCTACATTTTTTTTTATATTATTGTTTTACTTAGTAATAGGTACATAATAATTATTAATGGTAGGTGTTAGGTAAAACATTTGCTCATTGTCAAATTGTTATTTCATGTGCTATATAGTTATTTCATGTTCTAATGAGACATTACCTCCAAATAAATTTGAGTCACACATAAATTTGGGTCACACACAAATCTACGTGGGTCTCACCACTTTGGATGTAATTTCACACATATGTGTGGTTTAAATTTGTTTAATTTCACAGATATATGTGGTTTAAATTTGTTTAGGACAATGCGAAGCATGAAATAATTGAATAATTGACCACCGCTCTTGGATGTATGTGCATCCCAGCCCAATTTTGATTTTGATACATATAATTATTATTTTCATCAATATTTGTCACTTTTATTTTTTTTTTTCATCAATCAATCAAATAAGTCAACCCAGAAAAGTACAAAATCGGGGGTTTCAACTTTTGAGGCAATTTGAATGAGATTAGCTAAATTGTTGTTTAATTACCTTATTGGTGTGACGAGAGGAAAAGTGACCGTCGAGGCGGTACTCGTGCATGACCCACTTGGTCTTCTCGCCACGGGGTGCTCTGCCCTTGTAGAAAACTAGGGTTTTCTTCATCCCAAGCAATGCGCCACTGGATGCGCTGTGCACCTCTCTGTCTTTCCCCGTTGCTTTCCAGTACCCAGCTCCGGTGGCTCTGTTGGTTCTCAGCCCAGTTGGGTACTTCCTGTCTCTCATGCTGAAGAAGTACCACTCTCGCTTCCCCATCCTAGCCATACCTGCACGTATACTTCCATTCCATTCATCATAAGTCATAACAATCATACCGGATGTTTGGCAAAGCTTTTTCTGTTAATAATTCTGATTTTAGCTATAAATTATAAAAAAAAATTTAACACACAACTTTTATTATAACTTAAAATTATTTTTTTTTATTTTAACTACAAAAATTACAAATTTTATCAAATATTTACAATTTTTACTACAAACTATAATTTATAATTTACTAATTTCAATAAAACGCACCAAACACTGTTAAAATACACAACACCACAACAATCAACAACCATACACATATATTAGATGTACACGAAAAGGTCAGAGAGAGACTCCAATATTTTCACTGTTAATGTATACATATAATTTCTCTGTTCAATATGAATGCATATGTCAGAGACTCAAATAATTTCTGCAACGAAAAGGATAAGGATTTTCTAGCCTTGCCACTAGCCAGAGATATGGATGGATTGTAAGGCAAACTAAAGACTATAGTAGTCCAGAGACAGAGAGTGTGCGATTCGTACTCAACTGCATCTGCATGCCATTGACAATGACAATGACATGCATTGTTGAAATACTGATAAATGGGTCCAAAAACGAAAAAAGAAAAAAGATGGCAAGTTCCTGGGTTATTAATTATCATGTATGGTATGATATCATCTATGGTTCGTCCTCTGATGGAGGAGCACCACCCAACACCCATGAGCCATTATAATATATCCAAGTAATGCTACAATGTAACTACACTAATATACCAACATGCATTCATCTTTTTCTTGACGATAAAAAGGATGAAGAAGATACACAGTTACACACACACTCGTATACACAAGAGAAAGAAAACTAAAGAGATGGTGCACCAGAATACTGGGCAAAGGTGGGGGCAATATTCATTGTCATTTGGTGTATGTATGTGTATATAATATATAGTATGTAGTATATACCTGGAAGGTCCCAAGGCTCACACCTATTGAGGTCGATCTCAGCAATGTCGACTCCACAGAAACTGCCATTGAAGACCTTTGAAGCGAGATAGAAGGTTATGAGCTCTTCGTCAGTTGGGTGGAATCTGAATCCCGGCGGCAAACCTTGCTCGTTTATGTCTTCGCTTAGTTCGCACAGCAGATCTTCCATAGCCAACATCTTCAATTTGTGCGCGCGCGCGCGCACACACACGGATTCTTTCTTTCTATGAGCTAGAGAGGCTGATCAGCTAGAGAGAGCTTGTGTTGAAAGATGTAGGGAATATGAATGCCCATATATGAAGAAAGGGCCGTTGTCACATAAATATACTACGTGCAAGATTTTTTTTTTTTTGGGTGGGGTTGGGGTGGGGTTAATTAAGCACTGAAAACGAAGAAGAAAGAAAGGTAAAAGAGAGAGCGAGAGATTGGGGTCATAAAGGCTATGGAAGGCCCTGCAAAAAGATCACCTGAAAAGGGTTCCATAGTTGGCAAAACAACATTACCAGAAAAAAGCAAGAGATTTTTTTGGGAGGTGAAGGGTATTAAATGCACGCGAGGTTGGTTGCAAAATAAGATTTATGCGTGCGTGTGTGAGTAATTGGTTTATTGGAGTCAGGCTTGCAGATGGAAGAGAGAGAGAGAGAGCTAGCTATAGGAACGAGTAGGAGGAAGCTAGTAGCTAACTAGTAGCTAGGTGGCCCTCAGAATAGTGAGATCATCCTGATACCTGACCCACCACCCCACCACCACCCTGTTTTTGTATTTATAATCCCCAAAAAACAGTACTAATATGAATAGAGTCGTGATAATCATCCTTCACTGGCAGTAAAAAAACATAAGGTAATTGTGAGAATAAATTTTTTTTAATATTAATATAATTTTTAGAATTGGGCTCTTCTACTCTCACAAATGTCAAGTCAGTGTACACGGATAACTTCACAAATTTTTTCTATTATTCACCGTTCATATATGAATACAGATGTCTTTAATTTTTAAATAAATAAGAAAACATTCATTTTTATTTTATAATATTTAATAATGGGGTAATGAGTAATTAATCTCGGGAGATTATAGGAGGCTTATGATCAAGCTTGCAAAAGTTCAGCACAGCTTTCTTAAGGCCCAAGAAAAATGATTCAGGACGACACAAAAAGAGAAGATACGACTGACTAATCGTATATCCCAATTAAAAAGCGAGCAGAGTAGAAGGCGCGTAAAGTGACCCCAGATTCTTTTTCATTCTGTTATAACGATCCCCACATAGTTGGTTAGCCACGTGACTCAACAGATATGTTAAGAGAATAACCGAATAAAGAGAAAGTACGCATTCTAGAGCTGAAAACTGAATAGAGTGTGGATTGGGGCTAGCTTGTGGGTTACTCAATCGGAATCCTAACTTGATCGTCGAAGAGGGCCCGCCGGAGGAAATTAACTTCAGTCCCTTTTCTAACAGATTTCTTCTTCTGTCTCAAGTCGAACTAAAGAATTTGGAGCCCATTATTGGGGAGTTACCATCATTTGGCACCGTCTGTGGTAACTCTTTTTATTTTCAGTAGTGAATTCTACGATGAATGGTGAAAACCAGATTAATGGCCGATGACATTAACTAGGATGCAACAATTCAGCATCCCCAACCGCAGGGAGACGATTGCCCCGTCCAGGAACAACTCCATCAATTAACGCAAGGCATCTTTCAATTGGTTCAACAGAATTAAGAGTTGTTGCAACATTTGAGGGATCGTGAGGAGAATGCCGTCCCACCTCGTCGCCCACCCACAACATGAAGAGGATGAGGATGAGGCCCACGATTCTTCGTGAAGAGACGAGAAGGAGGTAGACAGTGGAATTAACCTACCTTAGCCCCCAAATCGAGCACAACAAGTCTTAGGGCGGGTGCACCCAGAGAAAGGGAAGCCATTGGAGATGTCAACTACCTGGGACGAGCAGATCCGAGAGGTAAAAGCGCAATTCGACAATATGATAGAAGCGATGAGAGGGAAGACACCATCTACCCTAAAAGACCTTGTTCAAAAAATTGGTACGTCTTTTATTCCAGCCATCATGACTGTACCCTTGCCCCCTAAGTTCAAGATGCCATCTGTCGACATGTTTGATGGGACGTTTGACCCATTAGACTACTTAGACAATTACAATTCCATGATGTGCCTCTATACCGTACAAGAAGCAATCATGTGCAGAGCTTTTTCTACCACTTTGAGGGGCCCGACACAAATTTAGTTCACAAAGTTGAAGCCCGAATCTATAGAATCTTTTGCCCAATTGAGTAAGTTTCTCTTTAGCCATTTCATCGGAGGACAACGACATAGGAAGCTGGCGATTTATCTGTTGAACATCAAACAAACAAAGGGAGAGTGCTTTTGGGATAATGTCAACCGGTTTAACCAGGAAGCCCTCTAGGTGGATGAGCTGGACGGCAATGTGTCCTTAACGGCCTTCATTGGCAGCCTATTATTGTCGTGATTTCTCTTCTTTTTGTCGAAAACCCCCCCGACGAACATGGCCGAGCTGATGCTCAAGGCCCAAAAGCATATGAACGCAAAAGATGTTGTCGATGTGAGACGTATGAAAGATGGAGACACACAGTACAGATCGAAGAAAAGACCTAGGGAGGTCGAACGACGAACGTTGCCTATGAGGACCGACTAGACCGACTAAAATGGCCAGCTAAGCTAAGGGGGGATCCCACAAAGCGATCCAAAAGCAAGTATTGTCACTATCACAAAGACCACGGTCACGACACAGAGGATTGCTATGACCTAAGGGAGCAGGTAGAGAAGATGATCAGATAGGGGAAATTGGACTATTTTGCGATTCATGCCCGACAAAAAGAAGAAAATAAACCCCCAAAGGATGATCGCCCCAGTTTTGACCAACCCAAAAAGCATGAGGATCCCCCCATTTAAAAATTAGGACCATTGCGAGAGGATTTGTAGGCGGTGGTGAGACCGGATCAGCAAGGAAAGCACATGCTAAACGAATTAAGAAGTGGAACGAGTAGAAGCAGATCACGGCACGCACTAAGGAGGGGACCTCTAGCTCGCCCAATCGAGAGGATGGAGAACAAGTTCACCATCTTTTTTTCTGAACACGATAGCAAAGGGATCCAACACCCACATGATGACCCCATTATCATTACCCTACTTGTGGCAATCACACCGTCCAAAGGGTCTTGATCGATAACGGGAGCTCAATAGACATCTTTTTTGCCACGGCCTTCGACAAGATAAGTGTAGGCCAAGGAAAGGTGCATCCCATATTATCCTCTCTGATTGGCTTTGTCAGAGATCGGGTACACCCATTGGGATCTATTCAGCTTCCTGTGACTATCGGGGATGGCCACTACAAGCTCAATAAGATGGTAACATTTTTGGTTGTCGCGTACAATGTGATTCTAGGTCAGATAGTGCTAAATGATTTCAGGGTAATAATGTCCACCTGCCATCTCTTAGTCAAGTTCCCCACGGCTCAGGGAGTAGGGTACTCAAGGGAGACCACATTTTTACCTGAGAGTGCTACTGTACCTCTCTCAGGGAGCACACACGAAGAGAGGCTATGAGCATTGAGGATATGGAGGTCCAGGATGAGAGCAAATTGAAGCAAGCTGAGCCAGCTAAACCCGTGATGGCTGTAGAGGTTGACGAGACAAATTCGACCAAAACGATTTCGATCAAAACTCGGATAGAGGAAGACATAAAGCGCCAATTAGTGGAATTCCTAAAGGATCACAAGAGTGTTTTGCGTGGTCACACCAAGACATGCCAGGGATAGACCCAGTAGTTATGGTCCATCGTTTGAATGTGCACCCTAAGGCGAGGCCGGTGAAGCAAAAGTAAAGAATCTTTGCCATAGAACTTAACCAAGCCGTCAACGAAGAGGTCAGCAAGTTGAAGGCAGCAAGGTTCATAAAGGTAACCACTTACCCGGAATGGTTGGCAAATGTTGTTATGGTACAAAAGACGAATGAAAAATAGCGCATGTTCATTGATTTTATGGACCTAAATAAGGCATGCCCGAACGACAGCTACTCTCTATCTCGAATTGATCTCTTAGTAGACTCAATTGCAGGGCATGAGCTGCTCAATTTCATGGATGCCTTCTTCAGTTATAATCAAATTCTTATGCATGCTCCTGACCAAGAGAAGACAACTTTCATCATAGGAATGGTGTTGAAGACCATGCTACAATAGTAATTGGGTCATCGACAAATGTTGAAGGTGATCATAGTGATTGCGAAGAAGATGGAAAACATCATGACATACCTGATGTTGAGATAGATGATGATATGGATTACGATAATATGTAATGTTTTAAATGTTTTGTA
>JAULJZ010007340.1:0-16703 GCA_032270985.1 Heliamphora pulchella | reverse complement strand
AAAATATTCTTCAAAATTAAACATTTATTTTTACTGAAATAAAGAACTACTTCTCCCACTGCAACAGCAAACACCTGAGAGTTATTCTCCATCTGAAGGTAGACCTCGCCCTCTCATAATTGCCTGGTTACCTGGAACCCCTACAAAGAATTACAGACATGATTAGTGGCTCCCGTATCTACATACCAGATTTCTGTAGATACAACCGCTAAACATGATTCAACTACTAGAGAAAAGGAAATACCTGTAACTTGCTTGTCCTTTCAGTCAGGACAGTCTCTCTTCTAGTGTTCCGGCTTCTGACAAAAATAGCAATTGCCCTTAGGCGCCTTTACCTTCACCTTGGTAAGTGATGGCTTAGCCTTGCCAACCTTCATTGCATTTTTCTGTTGCTGCCCTTTTTTTTTTTGCCACCTCTTGGCCTAGAAATAGAAGCATTTTCAGCAACAAATGCATGGGTTGGCTTGCGGATAACACCTTTCGCTGCCTGTAGTTCATTCAACAATTATGCCAGAGAAAAATTCAATTTGTTCATAGTGTAGTTTAGTCGGAATTGTTAAAACGAATCAGGCAGTGACTGGAGCACGATATCGATTTGGGATTCTGCATCGATTTCTGCTCCAAGGACCTCTAGCTCGTTAAGAAGACCGATCATCTTCAAAATGTGGTCCCTTACAAGTGTACCCTCAGCCATGGTTGTGTTCATGAAAGCTCTCATGGTCACCTACCTTGCTGCCCGACCCTGATCACCAAACATTTCTGTAAGGTTCAACATGATCTCAACTGTAGATGCCATAGTCTGATGCTGGCTTTGCAGAACATCTGACATAGACGCCAGGATGTAACAGCTAGTCATCCGATCATCCTTCTTCCACTTCACATAAGCCTAGATCTCATGTTCGGTGGATCCATTATGAGGAGTGGGAGGGCAGGGTTTATGCAACACAAACCTATAGTTGTCAGAAGTCAAAACAATGTCGAGATTCCGTTTTCATGTGATAAAGTTTGGTTCAGTAAGTTTATGTTTCTTGAGAATTATTGCTAGTGGATTGAATGATCCCATTATTAAATCCTGAGAAATAAAAGAGAAAAACCTTTTAATTCGTTTATTAAATTAGGGTCCCTTAACCTTTTAATTTAAAAAGAATTATTGGCAGGCCGAATCCTTCGTGATTAAGCAAGTCACGTAGTGTGAACGTCTACAAATCAACACCTGTCCGGACAGACATGCCAGTCTATTAATTTACTGTCGAAACCAAATATCATAATAAAAAACTACCGGCCTAGAGTCACATCAATTGATAGGCAACGTAGAGTGGACGTCTAATAATCAACGAACAAAGAATTACAAGATTTTTCATTCCTTGATATAGAACATTCTAAGTAAATTAAATAGCCAATAAATTTTGGTCCTCACAAATAAAAACAATGACTCCTTAGGGACGATATTTTTATTCACGGATTAAATGTATAACCATTACTCTTAATTTGGAAAAACACCGTGTCAAAGTCCCGGGCCCGGTGTGAACGAACCCTACTTCGCACTATTCTCAAATCTACTTCTTTCGAAAATTCGTGCTGGAGATACCATGACTATAACCCTTCTGTATGGAGACCGAAAGTCAAAGCCGGCGCGAGTTATAATCACATCTCCTACGAACGTGTAATAGAGACTATAGAATTTATCTGTGACTAACCCATTCTCCCACTTAATATTTTAAAAACTGAGCGTTTTTTTTGTTCATTTTAAACGATTAAACATATTTTAATTCTTGATTAAAATAAATTTAATTTTAATCAATTAAAATATTTCTTTTTTAACTATAATAAAATAAACAAAAAAACTTTCTTATTTAATTTTGCAAAAGAAATTAATTACCCGGGTTTTAATTAAAAATTTTTAATTAATTTTGACACAAAAATTAAATAAATAATTATCTATTTATTTTCTCATTTTAAAAATTGTTAGGATTATTCATTTTATAAAATCGTTTTTCTTAATATAGTTTCGATAATTAAAATCATGCATAAAAAGAAAAAATAAATAAAATAAAAAATCATCCACACAATTAAATAAAATAAATAAATAAATAATTAAATAACGACAAAATAAATATAATTAGTCATTACAATCCGGTTCGTCCGTTTAATCATTTAATCTGACGATCTCAAATTAAAGATTAAACGCTTAGGGTTTTGGAACCCTAAATGAGCCGTCAAATATCTGAATCTTTTTCTCAGCCTCCGGACCAACGCCACAGCCCCGGACCACCGTCACAGCCCCAGACCACCGTCACAGCCCCGGACCACCGTCACAGCCCCGGACCACCGTCACAGCCCCAGACCACCGCTGGAACGCCGAAAAAACTGAAAATAAATTAGCCAAAGAGACCCCTAAATGGGCTGAAATTCTGCTGCCTTTGGCAGCCCTGCGCCACCATTTTTCAGCCATTGTTTAACCGTCTTTCCGCTACTGTCGAACTCCCAAAAAATTATGGTAGGTAGAGCACATCGAGGTCTTGATCTCCGAAAAAAAATTGCATCAAAATACGATGTCGAAGTGGCCCAAAAAAATCTTCAAATGGTCGAAATTCTATAGTGCTGCCACTGTGCACATCAAACTTTGAAGCAATTTTTGACCCCTTTGCCGCCGTTGTCGAACCGCAACCGAACCACCATCGGATAGCCAACAGACAACCTTTATTTCAGCGAAAAAATTGCGTTAAAAAATATTGCCGAAAGCCCCAAAAACGAGCCCCGAAGTCAGTTCCCTGCTGCTGCCGCCTCCTCTTTCATTCTTTTTCGTCTTGTTTTTTATCCCCATTTTTCGTGACACGATTACATCAAAGATCCAAAAAATAGAATAAAATAATATATTACATCGCCAAAATCCTATACCCCACGTAGGAGGTATACAATCCATCTAATTTCGAAACAAAAACTGTCGAGATATATGATAACGATAACAATATAATTAAAATATTCATTCATTCAATCATATAACCGGATCGTAACGACTTATAACTGCAAAATAGAGGTTAGCACAATAGTTTTTCATGAAAAAAGCAGCTGTGGCTCTTATACCATTGTTTGAGAGAGAGCCGCGCAGCAAAAAAAATAAAGATGATTTTTTTGAATCGACGTCGTGACCGTAAAAAACGACGTATGCGATTTTCATGAAAAATGAAAATCGTAATGATTTTAATAATTTAATACCTCTATGAAATTTGTCGATAAGTTTCTAAAAATCCCAAATACGTTGAAGACGACCTTGCAAACTTCTCACGTATGACCCAGACGCAATACGACAATCACGATATGTGGGCACCGATTATGATCGAAGTGTTCTTTCTACCTTAGTTTCTTCTCACACAATGATCTCCAAAAAGGCAAAAATAATTACCAAAGAGAAGTAGAGGCCGGCGGCTACATGGGAGAATTAGGGTTCGATTTTTCTTAATTAGCCTTCTCTTGATATATATGAATATCTCAAAAATATATTAAGTATATCATCTCATTCTTAAAAGGATATAAAGATATATACTTAACATATTTAATTAAACCCACCATCTCTTAGAGCCGGCCACTTATAGAGTAATTCCTAGGAGTGCCAAATACCCAAACTGTCACTCATTAATTCAATTTAATTTTTGAATGTCCCAGGCGGTAAAGCCGGCATTCAAATTAAATTAAATAATTACCGAAACTAAAAAGAAAAATATCCGTGCGTATAATGGACTACATGAGGGATCACGAGAAAGTATAGGACTCGGGCTAACCGTACGAGAAAATCAGATATCCCTAACTCTGTCCCCGAGCTAGATCTTTTCCCGTACGAACCAGAACTTATTCCTCTAAAGGTCCTGACTGAACTCCCGGTCCTAACTCAAATTATGTCTTGAGTCTCCAATTATCAAATGCGCTGAATTCTCCTCACGTTTAAGATATGAATTCCCGATAAATAAATTAGGTTACTGAGAACCCGATTTAATTATCCTCTTATCCTCTTCTCCTTACAACAGCACCGTTTAACCTTTTGATATACCGGATCCGAAGATCCACCGTACAAGTTTAGCATAATCAAACCTATAAGCAAAGCACACGATGGGAAACTCCTCAACCTAAATCGGACGTGGTTTCTATCCGCTAATTATCAATCATCGGACAAATAATGCTAGTACCCAACTCATCGGTATTGTTGATCTCATGGAGGAAATCTCAACCATTGACGACTCAAAATACTGTACATTATCTAAACACAATTAATCAATTACTTTGGGATTAAGAGTTCGTGCAATACATGATAATATGGGATGTGAATCAATTCATATAGTCAGTATAGAATCGATCATCTCGTTGATCCCACTAAATACACTCCAAGTGTACTAACACATCGAGTTCGAATATCGAATTTCCAAAATCTGAATTCGATCCGTTCAACCTAGCTGAGACTAGCTACTCTAACGATGCACTACAATCGTACCAATAGAATGTCTGGGTCTATTACGATTGTAAGCCTACCTGTATAATATGTTAGAACCTTTGACCTGATCTTCCGTGCAGCACGCACTGAGTCAAATAATGGATAGAATATACGAATATGCATTCATACATCACAAATGTAAATATGAAATCATAAATGCAAAATCATCAAAAATGTTTTTCATTAATATGCTAGAAATACAGAATAAAATACATAAAAAGCATAATTTTTCAGTACACATTCCCAACACATAGTAGCTGGTCGTGCACAAGTTTTTTAGATAAAACAACAACTAGATGACTATGATTTTTGCCTAGATCATATTCCTATAAAATGTGAAAACACTAGTGCTATTAATATATCCAAGAACTCTATACAACACTCTAGAAAAATGAACATTGAGATTAAACATCACTCTATTAGAGAACATGTACAAAAGGGTAACATTGAACTTGAATTCGTAGACACAAATTACCAACTCGCTGATATATTCACTAAACCATTAAATGAAGAAAGAATATGCTATATAAGAAGAAAATTTAGTACGTTATGTACTCCTAATTGATAATTAAAACTTCATACTAATCATGTATGTTCAATACATTTCAATCCATTTTATATTCTATAATGAAATGTGAAATGTGTCGACCCTACTTGAAAAAGTGTCAACACATATGTGTTTGAGCTGACTCAAAGCTATATAGCAGAGAAACTGCTGGAAAAAGTGTCGACCCAACTCTATATAGTGTCGACTCAATTTCAACTTCATGCTCTCGATAAACTTGGGTCGACCCAATGCTTAAACGTGTCGACTCAATTGACCAAAAGTGTCGACCCTTCTTGAAAAAGTGTCGACACAAAATCTATTTTTGGGCACCCCTACTCGCGAAGAATCGTGTTGACTCAAATCCCATTTGTGTCGACACAAATCTTTTGCCTATTTAGAAGGCACTGATTCCCACTATTCGTGTCGTTTCGCTCTCTCTTTATAAAACTGTTCGTCTCCCGCAATTTTCCCCCATTCAAAAATAGAGTCGACTCTATATCTCCTCCCTTCATCGATCAACTTTCTCGATCACAATGACCGCTCGAACTATGGGTAAGGGAAGTAAACGATCCGGTGACGAAGGCACTTCAAACCCTAGGGCTCACAAGAAGCAGAAGAAATCGACGATGACGACAGCGACGGCGAAGGTATCTTCAGTGATCAAAATGTCTGAATCTTTGAGTTTCAAATCCAACAAATTCCAAAACTTGTACTTCTCTTCATTCATGAATCGAAAGGTAATACCCAGACGCACTATAGATTTTGTGTATTTTAATTCCATTGAAATGAAATTTAATGATTTGTTTTCTAAACTTGGTTAGGAGAGGTTACTTCAAATCCATGACCCCCACTATCTCACTCTAGTGAAACTTTTCTATGCGCACTTTCACATCACATCTACTCCCAGTACTACCATTACCTCTCGGGTAAATGGTAATGAAATACATTTGACTTCTAGTGTTCTCAATGAGATTCTTTGTATTTCTGATGGTGAAATATTTGTCTCTTGCAAAAAGAACAAGAGATCCATCGAAATCGACAGATTCTCTTTTCACGATGCAGTGAAGCAAATATTTGAGGTAGAGAAAGTAAATCCCTCAAAGTCCTTGGAAGAAAACTCTTTAAAGCCTGAAATGTGCATCCGTCACCATATGGTTAACCACATTTGTAATACCCCGGTACAGACCCTAGTTGTAACAACCCGATTTATAACGACCCGTGTAGCCATCAAGCCCAGACCCTAGTATTAGCGATGGTAAGCCGATAAGATCTTAGGTCACTGAAAGATCGAAAACCCTAACTCGGCCCGAAAATCCTAATTTGATTCGAAACCCTAAAGAGATCAAATGCTCAGAGACAAAACCCAAATACTCACAGAAGACTTCTAACATCATAAATTAAGTAAATAACATGAAATATTATATTAAAAATTAAAAATTCTCATAATTAGGATAAAATAACTATTTTGTCCCTGGTACAACAAAAAAGTATTAAAAATCTAAAATTTGACATATGGACACCCTAAATCAGATATTTAAATACAATTAAGTAACAAAAGAGAAAATAACATCAAAAATAACAAAAATAACAAAAATGGCCGGCCACAATGGAGTTTGTGCCCAAAAAGTGACTTTTACAATTTTAAGCTAAAAAATAAAAAAAATTGTATAAATTAAGCATTATTATGACCCAAGACTTTTTATACAAGTAAAATACATAATAATATAATAATATAGGTCAAAAAAAGTAAATAAATTATTATTTAAAGTCTCTACAAATTAAATAAGTTAAAAAGCAATTCTTGTCAAATTAGCTTAAATTGACTTAAAAGCCTATACCTATTTAATTATTTACTACCAAAATTATGCTAATTCATAAAAAGACTAAATTAATTATAAATACATTAATATAATAGGTTTTAGTAGGTTAAGATATTAAAAAGATACATAAAATTAATATTTTATGCACAAATGGTACTAAAATACAATTTAAACCCCAAAATTAATGCAAAGTCTGAATTTTTCTTCCCCAAATTGACCTAGCCGACTTCCTTTGTTGCCAAATCTGAAAATATAAGTCTTTTGTGGATCTTTCCATCCCATGCAACCAATGGTAATTCAAGAAATTTAAATTAAAGCTTCCAAAAACTTAATTAACCCCACTAACTATTCTCCTATAAGGCTAAGGCCAAACACCTCCTTTCTCCCTCTACATTTTCGATACTAGGAGAATGAGAGAGACCATAAAGTTGTATCATCAAAGTTCTCCAAGAGAAGAAAAGGAAAGAAGATGGAGAAGGAAGAAGGAAGGAGCCAAGAAAATTAGGAGCCCTTAAGTGAAAGCTAAGTCTTAGTTTACCCTCCACCATTGTCTACTCTTTTTAAGGTAAGTAAATCCCTCAAACCTTCTATCATTCTCTCGTAAAATAACTTTCAATCCATCTCTACAATCAATCCTAAGAATAAGAAACAAGATCTCACTTAAAAAGGCATTGTATAAGTAGATCAGGGGCTATCTATGTAAGATCAAGTGTTGTATGTGCTTACATGTGAGTATTTTTGAGTTTTATAACTTGAATAGGTTTTAGAGTTTTGGTATGCATGAATACATGGCATGCATGTAAATAAAATACATTAAAATTAAATGCAACATGAGCTAAGTTATCAAACCCCCAGATAGCCTGATTTTCTGGGCATACCAACATTTTTGCCACGAAATTTAAATCACAATAACTAATTGTAGAAAAATTATCTAAATGTGATTTTTATAATTAGACCTAGATTTAAGTCAGCTTTCATATAAAATTGGTTTAAAATGATTTCGTTGGGTAGAACTCCAGAAATACCTTTTTTTACCAAAGAGTGTCAGATTTTGACCACACTGAGTTACAGATATAAAAGCCCTAAGTTAGAATGAGAACCGAGCTTAGGTCAAAACATCAAACTTATAGATAACACATTTATCTTGCTGTCCACCAAACATGAACCAAAAATAGAAAGTCTTGATAGATCAAACCCTTCCTAAAGTCAATATTGTGTTTCTATGATTGACAGAGCTCTCTATCACACATTTTTGTGAGACCAAAAACCTAAGTTTTTAATAGTCAAATCCAAAACTGATTTTCATGAAAAATGTAACTAACATATTTAACTAGATACTGAGCAAAAATCATCCCAAAATACCCTCGGATGGACTCCGAAAGATTTTGACCATTCTCTATTAAAAACCTATTCTGCAGACCCTTTTTATACTAACTGAACCCATTTTGTGAATTGACCAAAATCATCAACTTGTTCCAAACAACTAGCCTTAGCACAAAATATGAAACTTGTAGGAGACACCTTAAAATAAAACCTCCCCAAAAATAAGATCAATTCCCTTGAATTGATGCCCCAAAACCGTGAACAACAGTGGCCAAAATTCTGTACTTTTCTCTATAAAGTGCTGAATGATTTTTTCTTAATTAAACTAAATGACCTTTTTGCCCTAAGATCTGATGTTAGTGTTAAACACAAAAATTGTACAAAATATATTTATCTAATTGGTGTCTAAAAACCAGAACTTAACTCTATGCCTAGGTACCCCAAAACACTATTATGCTTTTTAATTTGATATTTAAATATTTACCTTTCTTTTGCTAAGTTTGTAATGACATGTTATGTTATGAGACTTAAAATATAGGTTTTAATTAAATTGTGTTGGATGATTAGTGTATAAAAATGATTATTTGATGATTAGAATCCATGCCGTTAAGTTAAATTCATGTCTTATGAATTATAACTTGTGCTCCATGTACTTGTACCACATGCTTTAATGAATTGCACCATGAACTACACCTTGCTTAGATACCATACTATACATAGTTGTACATGAGACGTATGTTGCACATTATAGGCATTGTCACATTTTCATATTGGAGTCCTTTTCATATCTTCCGTTGTGAGTTGAGTTATATTGAAATTATTCTTTCCTCGGCTCCTAGTCTAGGGCGTCCCTGGTAGCTATTTTTGTAACTATTTTGGGATATATTTCTTCTGAGCACCCTGGGTGTGTCCCCGATGTTCAAAAAAAAGATTTGTTATTAATGAATGTTGGACACCACGGGTTCATCACTAGTACTTTAGTTTCGGTAATTTAGATTTTGGATTAATACTAAGCGAGCATCCTAGTTTTAATGTGGGTAACCCTATAAAGTCTTATAACGACAATGACAATAAGTTCCCGAGACGATAATAACATAAAGTCCCATCACGGCATGGACAATAAGTCCTTGAGACGGAAATGACAACAAGTCCCATCATGACGATGACAATAAGTTCCTAAGGCTGCAATGATAATAAGTCCATACAAGCAATAGAAATAAGTTCTAAAGTAGAACTCATGTTTTTATTTCTGGATACAAGTCGGATTGGGCACTTGCATCGCATTTATTTGCATCCCGCACCGGTGTACATGTTCTTATATATGCTTGCCTGACCGTAATTATTGAATTTATCTGTCTCATTGGCCTTGAATTGTATTGGGTGTTATACGATATGCATTGTAGGATATTTTGTCGTGAGTTTGTTAGAAGGTTTAATAAATTTGCTTCTGGACTTTAGCTCAGGGCATTCGTGCAATTGGTGAGTGTAATGAGTTCTTTGAGAAAGCCGCCCCTGAAAAGGAAGATGGAATTGAAGAATAGAGTGAGTGGCAGAAGCCAGCGGACCCCGACAATGCTAGCTGAAGAATTGGGTTTTTACCTTTAGTTCTTTTGTTTAGTTTCCGCGAACGTATTGTAGTTTTTGTTAAATTTTATGGTGAAACTGTAATTGTTAAGTACTTATGAACAGTTCAGAACTCTTAATGATATAATATTTATGATATCTAAATATGAATGAATAGTTAGAATATCCTCTGTATCTATACTTATGTATGTCCTAACGTGCCCGGAGGACGGGGTATCACAGTTGGTATCAGAGTCTAGGTTTAGTGAACCTTCAGGCCTTAGGTTATGGGAAATCATGCGTTATGTCGCATTGAAGCTCCGTAGGATGTGTTGTATTAATTATTATTATAATCTATAATTATATGAACTAAAATCTACTACGTCTAAGTCTTATAGCGAGTCATGTTAGGACGTTACCAGGATCAAAAGCAGCAAGGAATCTACATGCAAATGATGAGTAAGAGCATCGAGATCGAAGATCGAAGATTCACGCAACAAGTTATTTTATTTTAAGGGGGGTATACGAGAGTATGCACTAGGAGAAGTTTTAGATATCACCTCAAGAGCCACAGTTAGAATTCCATAACTTCATCCTTATAAGTTCTTTTCTCGTTTATTCCAAACCTTTATATCAACTTTTATACCTGATCGAAGTTGTTTGTGTATCATTCCTTCTTATATCATCAGTCCTCAACGGTAACGTCAAGTGTCATTCGTCGGTAACCCTTATGCACTAAAGTCTTGTTGATAATCCTATCAGAAATTCAATCCTAGAAAATACCTTTGTCCTCAAATTTTCACGCGTCAATGATGACTGGTATTTGCATTTGATTCTCCTCTAATTCAAGTCAGCCTCATTGAACTAACTCTTCTATCGTAGAACTCGATATCAATTCTTTGTTAATTACCCGTCCCGAACATTCGACATTGATCAAATCTTTGCTATCGTTCATCTTTTCTCGATTCTGAAATTACAATCCGTTGTAACGATTTTTGTGAATTCTTTTGTACACTCTTGAAATCTTTACTAGGGAAGTAAACTTGGATGCTTGAATTGAAGTACGTTAGGCCGACGTAACTTCAGGGAAATTATCTAGTTTGGTTTCCTACTGCTTAACATCTCTTTTATGAGAATATAATTGTACTAGATTAGTTCTAAGGACATTTGTTTAAGTATTATTCACTTTTCCTAAGCCATTCTAACCCCCAGCCACGTATCGTGCAATATAGTACATCATTCGAAATCCTTGGCTAAACTCTTGACCACTCGCCACCCCAGGTCGCCTCTTTTAAGACCAAGATCGATGAAAAATGATAGTTATTAGAGTTTAGCGCTTTACGAGAAACTCGAATCGTGCACATCCTTAGAAGAACCACCTGGCGCATCATCGAGTCGCAAAGCAGATCTCTACCTGGGGTTAAAGCACAGAATGTCTGCCAACGTCCACGCTTAACGTATTCTGAAGATCAATAGCCCCGACTATAAGAACTACTAAGTAGGAGCTTATATAACATCTCTAATGGAGACCTACACGAAGGTTCCTATTGCCATCACCGATAAAGTTCGCATGGGACCCGCGCGATTATGGCACATGAAAGTACAATGAAAATGCTACGAAACTTGGAAGTAACGTGGGATTGCGCAGTAAAAATCTGATGGTTTTATCCACACCTATTCTGGTTGGGCCTCTATGTGTTATGTGCCTCGCTCTTTGTAATCATTAAAAAAAAACTTGTATTCTCAACTAGGTTAAGTATTCGAACTCGAATGTTATGAAATACAAATGAATAAGTCTTAAATTAACTCTCCGAGATCCTAAAACTAGAAACAATTAAGACTTCAAAAAGATGACTCACTAGCCGCAACACTTTCCTTCTTTATTCAAATGACAGATAGACGACCTAATCATCAACGGCCAGCAGATGAACCTGTAGACAAAGAAGTGCTAGGGTTAACCCAGATCTTGCGTGAGCTTGCCACCAGTATTAACCGTCCCCACATCCGAGATAGGACATGGTTCTTATCAGAACTCAAAAAACAACGAGTCCCTACATTCAAGGGAGGAGCTGAACTGAGAGTAGTCGAAGAATGGCTGAGAGCTGTCAAGAAATTATTTAACTCCATGGGAGTGTAGACCAATGCCGATCGAGTAACTCTAGCTGCACACTTACTGGAAGGACAGGCCGATTACTGGTGGTCTATGATCGACAACACCCAAGATGTGGCAGCTCTGACTTGGAATCAGTTTCCAGAATTATTTTTAAAAAAGTACTTTTCAGGTCCCTTTCGACAGGGACAAGTCAGAGAATTTTTAGAGCTAAAACAAGGATCTATGATAGTAACCCAGTATGTTAACCGCTTCGAAGAGCTGAGCCGATTCACCACGACCATCATACCGGACGAAGAATCAAGGGCACGAAAGATCAAGTGGGGCCTAAAATCCTCTATCCGAACTAGGGTCATTTGCTTACAGCTTCTAACTTACACTCAAGTAGTACAAGCAGCCCTATTGACGGAAACAGAATTAGCTGACTCAAGGGGGATTTGGAACAAGAAAAAAAGAAACACCAGCTCTAGAGGACCAGTAAAAAGCAACCGAGTGTTCGTTCCAAAGAAGCCATATCAACAGGAGAACAGACAAGAGCAGCCAAGGGACTCCTCTACTAAATTTATAGTCTTCTTTAAATGTCACCAACCAGGACATAAGAGGTCTGAGTGCCCCCGCCTAGGATATAGGACTCTGAACAACCACTCCCAGTAGTGGAGGCAACCCCAAAACCAGCCACCAAAGTACCCACATCTAGTTCAGGTCGCCCGACTAGCAACTAACCAACGAAATAAGAGGGAAAGGCCACTGCTTAATAAAAACCAAAGGCCCCAGGGAGGACGCATCTACAGAAGGAGGAAATAGAAGGCACCCAAGTTATGCAAGGTATGTTCGTACCATTCAATACCTTAATGAAAGTGTTATTTGATTTTGGAGCATCTCATTTTTTTTCATATCTTTAGCATATAGGCAATCTCTGTCTATGGAACCCAAAGTGTTAGATCAAACTCTAGGCGTCAATACACCCTTAAACTATCACACTCGAGTAGACTTTATTTGTAGAGCGTGCATGTTGAGAGTACCAACACCCTTATGCCATTCAACCTACGAGTCAGAGATTTTAACAAATACAACGTTATTCTCAAAATAAACTGGCTCTCTGGACATCGCACTATCATCGATTATCAATAAAAGAAGATATGTGCACAAGTAGAGAATGACACTATTGTACGAATTCAAGAAAAAATGACATGAAACCATGACACCGAGTAACGCGAAGGTGTGTAGATCAAGTAACTTCAATGCAAGATTAGCTTACATGCTTGGCGATACAAACGCCCTGGCAGCCACCGAGCTTGCGCGAGTTGTGTGTGACAAGGACGTAATTTCAAGAAGAGCTTAATAGAAATCCAAAGCAAACTGATCCGGAAGAAAAGCGATTCTGTTAATAGAAGCTCTAAGACAGCATCACGAAAGTGAGAGAGCTGATATAAGCATGAGAAGGCAAAATGGTAGTAAATCATCCCCAACCTTCCACAAGTTGAAGTACGAGACGAAATTTCGGGGACAAAATTTGTTTAAGGGGAGTAGTTTGTAGCACCCCGGTACAGACCCTAGTTATAACAACCCGATTTATAACGACCCGTGTAGCGATCCAGTCTAGACCCTAGTATTAGCGACGATAAGCTGATAAGATCTTAGATCACTGAAAGATCGAAAACCTTAACTCGGTTCGAAAACCCTAATTCGATCCGAAAATCCTAAGGAGATCAAATGCTTAGAGGCAAAACCCTAATACTCACAGAAGACTCCTAGCATCCTAAATTAAGTAAATAACATGAAATATTAGATTAAAAATTAAAAATTAAAAATTCTCATAATTAGGGTAAAATAAACATTTTGCCCCCAGTACAGCAAAAAGTCTTAAAAATCTAAATTTTGACATATAGACACCCTAAATCAGATATTTAAATAAAATTAAGTAACAAAAGACAAAATAACATTAAAAATGACAAAAATGTCCTTAGTGGCTGGCCACGTTGGAGTTTGTGCTCAAAAAGTAACTTTTTGCAATTTTTAAACTCAATAATGAGAAAATTTGTATAAATTAAGCATTACTATAACCCAAGATTTTTTATACAAGTAATATACATAATAATATAATAATATAGGTCAAAAAAAGTAAATAAATTATTATTTAAAATCTCTACACAATAAATAAGTCAAAAAGTTAATTCTTGTCAAACTAACTTAAATTGACTTAAAAGCCTATACCTATTTAAGTAATTACTACCAAAATTATGATAATTCATGAAAAAACTAAATTAATTATAAACACATTAATATAATAGGTTTTAGTAGATTAAGATATCAAAAAGATACATAAAATTAATATTTTATGCACAAAATGGCACTAAAATACAATTTAAGTCCCAAAATTAATGAGAAGTCTGAATTTTTCTTTCCCAAACTAACCTAGCCGACTTCCCTGCTGCCAAATCTGAAAATATAAGTCTTTTGTGGATCTTGCCACCCCATGCAATCAATGATAATTCAAGAAATTTAAATTAAAGCTTCCAAAAACATAATTAACCCCACTAACTATTCTCCTATAAGACTAAGGCCAAACACCTCCTTTCTCCCTCTACATTTTCGACACTAAGAGAGTGAGAGAGACCAGAAAGTTGTATCATCAAAGTTCTCCAAATGAAGAAGAAGAAAGAAGAAGGAGAAGGAAAAAGGAAGAAGTAAGGAGCCAAGAAAATTAGGAGCCCTTGAATGAAAGTTAAGTCCAAGTTTAGCCTTCACTATTGTCAACTCTTTCTAGGGTAAGTAAATCCCTCAAACCTTCTATCATTCTTTCATAAAATAACCCTCAATCCATCTCTATAATCAACCCTAAGAACAAGAAACAAAATCTCACTCAAAAAGGCGTCGTATGAGTAGATTAGGGGCTATCTATGTAAGATCAAGAGTTATATGTGCTTGCATGTGAGTATTTTTGAGTTTTATGACTTGAATAGATTCTGGAGTTTTGGTATGTATGAATATATGGCATTCATGCAAAGAAAATACATTAAAATTAAACGCAACATGAGCTAAGTTATCGAAACCCTAGATAGCCTAATTTTTTGGGCATACTAATATTCTATCACGAACTTTAAATCACCATAACTAATTGTAGAAGAATGATCTAAATGTGATTTTTATATTCAGACCGAGATTTTTAAGTCATCTTTCATATAAAATTAGTTTGAAGTGATTTCGTTAGGTAGAACTCCAGAAATACTTCTTTTACCAAAGAGTTTTAGATTTTGACCATTCTGAGTTGCAGACACAAAAACCCTAAGTTAAAATGAGAGCCGAGCTTAGGTAAAAATATAAAACTTGTAGATAACAAATTTATCTTGCTATCCACCAAACTTGAACCAATAATATGAAATCTTGATAGGTCCAAACCCTTCCCAAAATTACTGTTGTGTTTTAGTGACTGACAGAGCTCTCTATCACATTTTTGTGAGACCAAAAACTTAAGTTTTTAATAGTCAAATCCAAAAATGATTTTCATGAAAAATATAGATAACATATTAAATTAGATACTGAGAAAAATCAGCCCAAAATACGCTCAGATGGAACCCCAAATGTTTTGAGCATTCCCTATTGAAAATCTATTCTGTAGACCCTTTTTATGCTAATTGAACCAATTTTATGAATTTGCCAAAATCATCAACTTATTCCCAACAACTAGCCTTAGCACAAAACATGAAACTTGTAGGGAACACCTTAAACTAAAATCTCCCCAAATATCATACCCATATCCCTTGAATTGATTCCCCAAAAACATGGCCAACAGAGACCTAAATTTTGCACTTTTCTCTGTAAAGTGCTGAATGCTTTTTCTTTAATTAAAATAAATAACCTTTTTTCATTTGGATCTGATCTTAATGTTAAATACAAAAGTTGTAAAACATATTTTTATCTAATTGATGTCCAAAAATCAGAACTTAACTCTATGCCTAGGTACCCCAAAATACTATTATACTTTTTAATTTGATATTTGAATATTTACATTTCTTTTGCTAAGTGTGCAATGACATGTTATGTTATGTTATGTTATGTTATGAGACTTAAAATATAGACTTTAATTAAATTGTTTTGGATGATTAGTATATAAAAATGATTATTTGATGATTAGAATCCATGTCGTTAAGTTAAATACATGTCTTATGAATTATAGCTTGTGCTCCATATACTTGTATCACATGCTTTAATGAGTTGTACCATAAATTATACATTACTTAGATACCATGCTATACATAGTTGTACATGATACGTATGTTGCACATTAAATGGCGTTGTCACATTTTCATATTTGAGTCCTTTTCGTATCTCCCGTTGTGGGTTGGGTTATATTGAAATTATTCTTTTCTCGGCTCCTAGTCTAGGGCGTCCTTGATAGCCATTTTTGTAACTATTTTGAGATATATTTCCTTTGAGCACCCTGGTTGTGTTCCCAGTGTTCAAAAAGAAATATTTATAATTTATGAATACTATTGCACACCACGAGTTCGTCACTAGCACTTTAGTTTTGGTAATTTAGACTTTGGGTTGATACTAAGTGAGCATCCTAGTTTTAATGTGGGTAACCCTATAAAATTTCATGACGGCAATGACAATAAGTCTCTGAGGCGACAATAACATAAAGTTCTATCACAGCAATGACAATAAGTCCCTGAGGCGGCAATAATATAAACTCCCATCATGGCGTTGACAATAAGTTCCTGAGGCGGGAATGACAATAAGTCCCATCACGGCGATGACAATAAGTTCCTAAGATGGCAATGATAATAAGTCCATACAAGTAATAGAAATAAGTCCTAAAGTGGAACTCCTATTTTTATTTCTGGATACAAGTCG
>JAULJZ010007330.1:0-16703 GCA_032270985.1 Heliamphora pulchella | reverse complement strand
GTCACACACACAATATATATATATATATAATATATATATATATATATATATATATATATATATATATATTAATTAATGTTGGTTGTAGAGAATTATGGGTGAGAAATATCCTATGGACTTTTCTAAAATTTTAAAGATGTGAGGGACTAATGTGTAATTATTAATACTAAGAGTTTTAGGAACTTTTGGGTGTAATCTAGATGAGGATTTAAGTGTCTTCATACGGAATTGACAACTTGCTATGAACTTTGGTGTCTTAGGCGAAAGTATAGTTATCTTAAAGACTTGGGGTCGAAGTGTGATTATTGGAAGTCACGGAATTTAGGTCTTTGAGTATGATTTTCTTTACACGTTGAGGCTTAGGTTGGATTTTCTTATTCTTTGGATTTGGAAGTCGGATTTCGCTGTAACAGGATAATACATATAGATTGTTGGGCTTGAAAGGTTACGAGGTCAGGTTAGCATTTCTTAAGAACGGTTTGGGGTTCGAAGTTTCATTTCTAAGTTTAACCCATTAGAGTTTTGAGTGAGTGTTCTTAGGGTAACTTAATGATCTTCGAGGTTAGAGGGTTGTCTATTTGTTTTAGTATTTTTTTTCTTGGGGTCTGATTTTTAAGTTTTGCTCATGTTAAGATTTTAATCTTACTAAGACCAAAGATGTAGTGACCCGATCCCTTTTTATTTTTAGGATTTAATCGAAACTTGTTTTGAGACCTTCGGTAGATTTGAGAAAAGTGCTAATTTGGAGGGAGAATTAAAATTTTAATTATGTAATGATGGATGATATTGATATGGGTGTGTTAGTGGAAAGATTTAAATATTAGAATGGGAGCAAAGTTGGGAGTTTGAGTTGAATTTTAAGAAAATTCGTGGAAATCAGCTTCAGGGGTCACCGCTTGAGCGGTAGGGGTCCGCTCGAGCGGCCTATCGGGATATGCATGGAAAATTCTAGAACTTTGGAGAAAATTGGGGAGTATATATATATAACCCAAGCTCTCAACCCACGTGAGAGAGACCTTCACTTCTCTCATTTCTCTTCTCCTCCTCTTCTCCTCTTCTTCTTTTTAGAGAGAGAAACCTATGTTCCACCTGAAAATCCTAACCCTCCACCATGGAAATTGAATATTGAAGCTAGATTGGAAGCAAGAAAGGGTAGAAATCAAGTTTCGGAGCAAGAAAATGGAAGATAAAGTACTCTAGAAGCAAGATCTCTCAACATCCAAGCCCTAGGAGGGAGAAATTGGAAGAATCTCAAGCCTTTGAATAAATTTGAGGTAGGATCTAGATTTTCTCGTATGTGTGTTAAGATTTGGGCTGATATTTTGCTTATATGCATAAAAATAGAGTTGATTTCATGTTTGATGGATAGATTGATAGATTTGTGGGTGTATTGCATTGGGTTTGATGGAAATGGGGGTTTTTAAGAAAAGTTTAACCATGATTTTGGGGAATCATTGCATAAAAAGGGATTATGAAGTTTGAATCTAATGTTCTTATGGTGGAAATTGAGATGTGAGACCTATTAGATGAAGGATTAAGGGTTTTGAATTTAGAAACTCAAAATATGGGCAAATCTGGGGTTTTCTCAAGCGACTGCGCGCTCGAACGGAGCCCTGTCCGCTCGAGCGCTCAACTGGCAGAGAGTTGGGCGCTCGAGCGCCCGACGTCAGCTCAAGCGGACTGACTGCACAGGGTCAACTTGTTTTGATCATATCTCCCTCATCCGGACTCCGAATGGGGTCATTTTTGTACTCATATCGAAGCCCCGAAAGTTCTCTTTCCAACAAAACTACTCTCACGAGAAAATTCTTTTTGTAGAAAATGTTATGACCAAATTAGTGAGGCTATGTCAAATTTTCTTAACCACTTTCCACCCGTTTTTGGCCAAATATTTTGAAAAATGATTTTTTCACCAATATTGGGCCCCTTTTTATCAAATTTCTTGTCCACTGGGCTATAGATACCAATTTCATCGTACTTGGGTTGGAATACTTGGATTGTATGAATTGGTTGGGGTTTTGCCGTAGAGTGGGTTTTCAAAATATAACCAAGGTTTTTAAGAACAAGAATGAGTATCTGAATATGGTGATATGACATAGTCATCTTCTAGCAATACTAAGCCTTCGAAAGAGAAATCTGAGTTGTGAACATATACATAGCTATCTATATTAGGTGCATTCTATTTTGTTCAAATGACATGGTCATGTTTGAGTCATTTACGTGTTGGCACTTTATGTAGTTTATAAATGAGAATTGGGGTTTGGGTTTGAAGAACCGGTATATCGAAATTGAAGTGAGTATTGGTCAGATTAAAGGTTGTCATAACCTATTATAAACTTATTCCATAAAATTATGTGACACATGTTGATGTCAAGCCAAATTTGTGGGTTTTGTTGGGTAAAATCGATGAATTTATGAATTTGAAATCACATGAACGATTGATCTGGGTATGAGCCCGAAAATGATAGAAAAGTGAATAATGAACACATATAATGATATGGGTTTGGTGAGAGGAACCATTTGGGTTGGACTCACATATGTGCATGTTATGTTGTGATATGTTGAAAATGACCGATTTCTGAATTACTTAAGGTTGGGCACGAGTTGCTCCTCGGTGAATGTCTGGAAAAATGTGCAGATTGGATTATCTGCCCGCTGGCTAGCAACCGGGAAAGGACGTAATCGGGTTCTCTGCAATGGACTAAGGACCGAGAGAGGACGTAGTTGGGTTCTCTACACGTCGGCTAGTGATCGGGAAAAGACGTTAGTCGTTTCGGGGTATGGAACGTTCCGTTACTTCATGGGGTCTGTGTGGCCGGGTTGAGAGTAACGTTACGTGGGTCTATACGCTCATCCGATGCCGGTACCTATGTTTTGAGCCATGAATTGGTAAAATATGAAATGTGTTGGCAAAGCGTGGGTATATACGTGTGTTATACATAATTGGGTTGGTAAAACCTTAACTTGGAAATATAATAAAATGGTAATGTGTATTGGGACAATTAAAAAGGGCAAGATGTGTTGGGTTAATGGTGAATGACAAATGAGTTGGACCAATTGAAAATGGTGTAATGGTTAATTTCATGGAAATTAAGAAGTATGAGGCAATAATCTTTTTACAAAACTCAGTTATACAATGTGAAGTTATTTTTGGAGATAAATGACAAGATTTTGATTAAATTTTTGTGTGCACCCATTACACCTCACCAATCATGCATCACATTTGAGTTAATCTATATCCTACGAGCTTTGGCTCACGTCTGTTTACAAAACCATTTCAGGTTTCAAGGACCAGGAGCGACACCAGGGCCAAGATTGCATTATAAAAAAGGCTAGAAGTTAGAAGAATAATTTTATATCTCTTTGTATTTGTATCATGTTTGTATGTAAATTTGATCAGATGAGTATAATGATATTGTGGTTGTAAATAAACTCTTGGAAAATCACAAGCATTTATTTGAAACTGGATATATATGAAAATTTAATTGTTTAGAGAGGGTTTTCATTTTGGGTTGGTTTCCAAAAATATATTAAAATTATATTAAAACGGGTCAGGGGCGCTACATAAGATCCTATCAGTTTACCGTCATTAATCCTATGGTTTAGAACCATATACTTACACGACAAGTTTAGAATTTCAGTTGCTTGGGCACTTATGCTGTTATGTGGTGTTGCTGGGCTTGTATCAGAGATTGTTGATAGTTGTGGGACAGTGATTGGCTTGAGTTTCGGTGTTGAATTTTGGGGACAAAATTCTTTTAAGAGGGAGAGAGTTGTGAGACCCTGACCTGTTTCATTTTGGAATGATTAAGTGTTCAAATTATCTCATGACCTCAGTAATGTTTGAGGTACACCTTTGGCGCGTGTTTGGGTCCCGTTAAGGCTTGTTTGGCTAGTGTTTGGGCTAAAAAACCTGTTTCTCACAAAGGACCATTTCTCTTCAGTAGTCCAGTCAATTAAACTGGAGGACCCAATCGACTGGGAAAAAAGTGAGTTCCTTTAGTCGACTGAACCTGGAGGTCAGTCGACTGACTATGTCGGCAAGGCTCATTTTCGATTTTCAATAGTCTCATTTAGTTGACTGGATTGGGGGTCCAGTCGACTGAATCGTGGATTTTTGCCTTGGTCTATAAATATCAGGCGTATTGGATATTTTGGGATATTTTGATTTTCAAATCTGCTTTCTCTCTCCTAAAACCTCTGCCTTCTCTCTAGAATCTGATGGGCCTAGGGCTCGATTTTTAGCAAACTGATAGCGGATCCTTGATGTTGGTGCCGGGGGCTTCGCATATATCCAAACAAAATTCTATTTTGTCGAGGTTTAATTTTCGAGACGTTAAGCTTTTGGCTCACCAAGGTAGGATTGAAGACCCTACTCTTGTTAAATGGTGTTATATGCGATTATATGTGTTTTCACCGGGTAGAAAATACATTAAATATGGTTTTCATGTTTAAACCTTGGTTTTTGGGTAAAAAATTGGTTTTACGCCTTTCTTGGTTTTTATACATGATTTGGATGTGTTGATATCCGTGGTTTTCAAAAGGAGGTTTAAAAATGAGGTTTAAAAATGAGGTATTTTGTGGGATGTGTGGAAAAATGTGTTTTTAGAGGTTTAGAGCTAACCCTCAGGGTATAGTCTCAACTTTTAAAACATTTGTTAAAAGTATGTTTTTATATGCCAGTAGATCTCCATGTTGATGGAGTGGATCTCTTTTTATACATGTTGATGTATAACTGTTTTACAGGTTTTCATAGTTAAGCTGCGGTTGGTTTTTAAATGATTTCTATAAATGTACCGTGATAGTGGGTGTGTTGAGTTGGGCTTCTATTGCTCCTCGGTGGAAGTCTAAAAACGTGCTCAGCGTAGGTGCTTTGTACCTTCGGGTTAATCCCCATAAATTAAGTAGTAGGTGCTATGTACCCTCAGGTTTTGGGTCCGTAAATTGAGCAGTTACGTTGTTATGACTCTGTATAGAATTTGTCATTATCTAGCAGGCCTTAAGTGGTTCAGGACTAGGGTAATGGGTAGGAGTCTATAGTTGTTACCTTTGTCTGTGTGGTAGAGTCGGTACATAGAAATTCATTTTATCTTTTTCTCCACGGTTGTGTGACTTGAGTGGAGAATACTTCTTTTTCACTGTGTTATCATTTTATTTTCCTCGGTTGTGTGTCCGAGTGGGAAAATAACGTTTTATTCTTAGTTGTGTGATCCGAGCGAAAAAATCATGTTTTGATTACTGTTTTCCTCTAACTTTGGCATATTATCTGCATTGTAGATCTACATGGTTTTAAGGGTAGAAACGGGGGGTTTTATGAAGTAAAACTATTTTTGAGGCTCGTGTTGACCTGATGGAAAACTTGTGATTTTAAAGGTGGGAAAACCTTTTTGGCTCCCGTAGTTGAGTCTGTATGCTTATGATTGCATAACCTTCTTTATTGCTTTACAGTCTATTTCTATTGGACTTCGGCTCATGGTGTGGGATTTTATTGTAAAACATTTTTCAGGTGGACATGGTCCTATAGGGTGACCTTGAGGTGCCTGGAGGTGGTTGTTGACGAGACCCTATTTTTTGGTCTTTGTTAGGTAGTTTATACCTTTCTGTATATGTTTCTTATTGGGTTATAACATGTTGTAATGCATATGATTTTTTTATGGCCGTAGGCTGATGTATGCATGTTTTATGCTTTCGAGAGAACCATAGGTTGGTTGTTGTTTTTCATAATTTCATATTACGTTTTTCGTTGGTTGGTGCAACGGTTTGCAAACGGGGTTTTCAAATAGTTTATGCTTCATTCAAACTCTTGTGCTTCGAGGGAGATTTTAGAACGACCTAAGCTCCTTTTAAAAGGTTTTCTTCTCCAAAACGTGTCCTTTGTTTTTTTAGGGCTTGCCTTATGAGGTCGGAATCGTAGTCTTTTAGGCTACTCTTTTAATTCAAATAAACCCTCGGTAGTGTATTTTTAGTCTCGTATGGACTTTATGGTTTTCATCCCCTGTTTAGCTGGTTCTGGTGGTTGTTCGGTAGTTTTTTTTTTTGCGTGACCTAGAGTTTGAGGTGTGACACCAACAGTATTCATAAATAACAAATCTTTCTTTTTAAACACTGGGGACACACCCGAGGTGCTCAGAGGGAATATTTCCCAAAACAGTTAAAAAAATGGCTACCAGGCACACCCAAAACTAGGAGCCAAAAAAAGAATAATTTTAATATTACCCAACCCACAACGGTAGATACGGAAAGGACTCCAATATGATGAAATGAAAATGTCTTGGACAACTATATATAGTATGGTATCTAAGCAAGGTATAGCTCATGGTACAACTCATTAAAGCATGAAGTACAAGTATATGATGCACAAACTATAATTCGTATGACATGAATTTCACTTAACAACATGGATTCTAATTATCAAATAATCATTTTCATATACTAATCATCCAACACAATTTAATTAAAGCCTATATTTTAAGTCCCACAACGTAACATGCCATCATATCCTTAACTAAATTAAGGTAAATATTCAAGTGTCAAATTAAAAAGAATAACAGTGTTTAACACTAAGGTCTGATCCTAGGAAAAATGGGTCATTTTTATCAATTAACAGAAAATCATTCAGCACATTCCAGAGAAAAGTATAGGATTTGGGTCTCTGTTAGCCTTGGTTTTGGGGTACCAAATCAAAGGCTATGGGTCTGAGTTTTGGTATGTTCTAGTTTAAGGTGTCCCCTACAAGTTTCATGTTTTGTACTAAGGCTAGTTGTTTGGAAAAAGTTGATGATTTTGGCCATTTTATAAAATGGGTTCAGTCAGCATTAAAAAGTTCAGCAAAACCTATTTTCAACAGAGAATGTACAAGACCTTTGGGGGACCATCTGAGGGTATCTAGGGCTAATTTTTTGTCAGTAAATAGTTTAATATGCAGCTACATTTGTTATGAAAACCACGTTTGGATTTGGCCATCAAAAACATAGGTTTTTAATCGTACAAAAACATGTGACAGAGAGCTCTATCAGTCACAGATTTACAATAGTGACTTTGGGGAGGATTTTGACCTATGAAAACTTCAAATTTTATGCTCAATTTTGGTGGACAGTAAGATAAACATGTTATCTACAAGCCGCCGGTTCAGGCTGCTTTTGCCACCTCTCCCGAACTCCGTTCTTGACGCAATTTTTTTTTTGAAAAATAGCTCTAAAAATATACGATTTTTTGTTAAAACTCTGGTTCAAAAATAGCTCAAAAAATAACTTTCGATGGGCGCTGAAAAACCTTGCCGCTGCCCTTGCGCCTCTCCCTCCTTGCCGCTGCCCGTTTGGGCTTTTCTCGTGGTAGTTTTGGTTCCTATTTTCACCTATTTTTATCACTGATATCCAGCAACATGTTGTCTTGAAGAACATCTCAAAAACAGTCCTGAAAGAGCCTCGAAAATAGGGCCGAACATTCCGGTGCCGCCGCCACTGGTTGTCACCGCTTGTTGCCGCCGGTTGTGTGGCTATTTTGCCTCCGTTTTTCTATAGTTTTGGTCCATTTATTTAGGTACTATTTACTTCTATTTTATGCCTAAAGATTTACTCAAAATCAGTTTCGAAAAACGTTGCAAAAAATATGGAAAATTAGCACCGAATCACCGCCAGTGCTATTTTTGTGCCAGTTTTTTGTTGGTCTTTGGACCTGTTTTGGTACTGTTTTTAATGCATAAAATCTAAAGAGAACTTACTGAAAAAACCTGCTTCAAAATCACTGAAAAACCACCGCGATCTGTGGCCTAAAACACCCGAAACCACCGCTGGTACCGTCGGTTATGCCGCCAACTGTTCTTCTTGTTCTTGGATATACAAGGCTATTCTTAAATATTCTAAATAATATTTAAATACAAATAAAAGTTTTTACATCGAAAACCTATGTCCTGTAGGTTCACAATTGAATTAAAAAAGCTTAAATTATAACGATTAACTCTCGTGATTAAAAAAAAATTAAATCATCATTCAAACCATTCAATCAAACATGAATGTAGCGATAATCATAGAACTGGGATTAAAACGCTGTAAAATAAAGTTAGAACAGTTCTAAAACTACCCAGCCCCTTGATAAATCGTAAATAAAAATCAAAACGGCTCTGATACCAATTGTTGTATGTAAATTGGCAAGATCATTGATTTGCAAATAATTTTTTAAAAAAATAAAACTAGACGAGCAATCATTAAAATAGGCTCCAGATAAAAAAATTTTGATGTTGAACGATCAGAATAAAAACCCATGCCACCACAGTTAATTCAGATGAATACCTTTTAGTTAATTCTTCAACTATGAATTTTGATTTTCCAATTTGAAACTTTGTATTCCCGATGGGATTCCCAAATGTAGTGTGGGCTACGATCCTTCGAGAACTGAAACCGGCAGAACCAGGATAAACTTAGTCTTGAAAGATAACTTATGATTTTGGTTCAGCCTACTCGCATATTTATAGGGCTACAGTAGGGACCTATGGAGTAATTATGACATAGACTTCTAGTATAACCCAAATATCCATCCAGCGATTTTTGCAAATATGCAAACCTCTCAGCAGTTTCTATAATTATGAAAATCTTGCAGCGATTTTTGCAATTTTCATAAAACACTAAATTATAGTTCACACCACTAAAGAACTATAACTGCACTCTTAGTCATAATCTCAAGACCAATTTGCATTGAACTCCTGTTATTAAATGTTTAACTCATCTCCCCATCTTAAGATTCTCGATACCCGCCAATTAAATTTAATTATTGATAAATTAATTTAATCGGCATCTTTAAAATTTCATATGTCATTCCGCTTAATTTATTTAATCGCCGGATAATCAAAGCCACCTGTAGGGTTTAACATGGTTAAAACTTATAAGCTTCCTTAAGAGGTATTGTTAATTCTGAATAATTGGGACGTGAATTCTGTTAATAATTAATATTCACCATATAATTAATATCTCTATCCAACTCACTGGGACTATAGACCCATAAAATATCACACCGTCTAATGAATCAGAACAATGTATATTAAATATGCACAAATAATAATTATTTCAGAATTAAGAGTATAAGCACTCATAATAACTTTGGGGTGTGAATTAATTTATATAGTCAGTATAAAATTAATTACCCCAATATGGTCCTGTTCAATACACACAAAGTGTACTAGCACACGAGTCAGAATAATAGACAACGCTATTATCTGTTCTCCGTAACCAAGACAGGCTTACTAAAATTCTGTGTTACAGTCGTACCAATAGTTTATCCATTTCCATCTAAACTGTGAATCAAACTTATATTCTACAAGATCCTATAGTCTGGTCTTCTGTGTGTAAGCCGAACTCTACATACTAGATTAAATATTATACTGAATAAAAGACAACTATACATAACATTAAAAAAATAATATTGCATACATTTCTCATTAAGATTCTCATAAAATGAAAAAATAATTTTATTAAAATAAAATTAAATACTAAAACTAAAAATAAATCTTTAGTTTTTAGTATACAATCCTGATAAATAAGATATGAGCTTCCAATGTAATTATTAAATTCTGTCTCAATCCAAAAGCAATTTTATAAAACATAAATTATTATTCATTCCATTAAAGAATCATAATTGCACTCTCAGCTTTATTCTCAGAATCAATTATTCAAGTTCTTATTATTAAATGCTTATTATTTTCCTCACGTTAAGATTATAAATATCTGCCGATTTAATTAAATTACTAACAATTATATTTAATCGGTTTCTTCAAAAAAATTTTAAACCCTTCCGCTTAACTTATTTAACTGTCGGATAATTAAATCTACCTACAGGATTTGGCTCAGTCAAAACTTATAAGCTTCCTTGAGGGGGTATTATCAATCCCGACTAATCAGGACGTAAATTCCGTTAATAATTAATATCCACAATATAATTAATATCGTTATTCATCTCACCAGGATTATTGACCCATATAGGATCGCACCCTCTAATGATTCGAAACAACGAATGTTAAATATATGTAAATAAATAATTATTTTAGAAATAAGAACATAAACACTCAAAATAATCATGGAGTGTAAATTAATTTATATAAGTAGTATAAAATTAATTACCTCAATGTGGTCCTGTTCAATACACACAAAATGAACTAGCACAATGAGTCAGAATAATAGATGATGTTATTATCTGTTTTCCGTAATCAAGATAGGTCTACTAAAACTCTATGCTAGAGTCGTACCGATGGTTTATCCAATTCTATTTAAACTGTGAACCAAAACTTAAGTTTTACAAGAACCTTTAATCTAGTCTTCCGTGTGTAAGCCGAACTTTACACACTAGATTAAATACAATGTAGAATAAAAGACGCCCGTTCATAACATTAAATAAATAATGAATCGCATACATTGTTCATAAAGATTCTCATTTGAAAAAATAATTTTTATTAATAAATAAAAATAATACCAAAAATCCAAACATAGTTTTTAGTATACAACCCCAACAGTGGTTAACTTGGCTAAAAACCGACTGATGAATTGAATCTTTCCCAAAAAACTCCTTACATCCTTTTCAGTTATCAGGGCAGGCATTTCGAGGATGGCCTTCATTTTTTACGGATCTACTTCTATACCTCGTTGCGTGATCATAAATCAAAGCATTTTCCCTGCTGTCACTCCAAAAGCACACTTCTACGGGTTCAAATGCATCATATACTTTCTTATCTGCTTGAAGATTTTCCTTAGCGTGATGACATGCCCTTCTTTAGTCTTGGACTTCACGATCATGTCTTCCACATATACCTCTGCTTCTTTGTGTATCATGTCATGCAACAACGTGGTTGCATCCCTTTGATAGGTTGCCCCCACATTTTTCAGTCCGAAATGGCATGACCTTATAACAATAGGTACCCCAAGGTGTCGTGAAGGTAGTCTTTTCTCAGTCAACCGGCACTATCAAAAGATAAGAGTGCATTCCTTGCAGTGTTATCTACCAACACGTCTATGTGGGGGAGAGAAAAGTCATCTTTATGACTAGCCGTCTTACGATCCGTAAAGTTGACACACACTTGGATTCTTCCATCTTTCTTTGGTACTGGGATGATGTTAACAACCCACATCGGGTACTACATGACCAAAAGAAATCTGGCATCTATCTGCTTGGTGATCTCCTCCTTTATCTTTACAACTCAGTTCAGCCTAATTCTTCTATGCTTCTGCTTGATAGATTTGACATCGAGATGGAGAGGGATTTTGTGTTGGTAGATAAAAAGGTTAATTATTCGCATTCTTTCGAAGAGAGTGTAGAACCGACCTGAACTAACTGTGGATACTTTTCATTATTTAGATTTATTAAAACAGTTTCTTCCATTACAGATTTGGCCCGCATTTCTTCTTCTTTTACAATTAAAAGTTTTCATTCTTGGGGGATATCCTTCTTAAATTTGTTAAGATTTTTAGAATCCACACAAAATATTTGAGGCATAGCGAAGTAAGGAAAGTTTGATTTTATTTGATTAATCATAACAGAGGTTACGACTTGGGACTCAATGCGAAAGGGGTTCGAGATGCCAACAGGTGCATTCCCGGCAGACTTTTCGTTATAGACACTATTTACAGACTCGATTAAAACGGACACAACAGACTCGGATTTCAACTCACTTTCTACATCATGCATACGAAAAAGACTCAAAGGACTAACTCTTTTGCATCTCAGCAGCATCCATGATAAGTGTAGTGTAATCGACAGGAGCGTTGGCATTCATCATTAGCATGGCCTCATCTTCTTTGTTACCTATATGCACTCAAGCCATCTCTTCATCAAAAAAAGAACCCACATCTTCTTCTTCACAATGAACTGCCCAGTTTGCTTGTATTTTCTCAATAAAGCCCATCTGCCGTATTTCTATTTTCTCTTCACTGCCACATAATTCATGGTTGAAGAAGATCTCCAACCCCGACAATTTTTGATTAATTCTGTTCCTCAATCCAAGGCTTTGGAAATCCACAGTAAGGGAAGTTGTCTCCCTCTTTGATGAAACGATCGTTCAGTGTTAACCCATACACTCCCTATTGGAGGCAAAATTTCTAAGATCTTTGTTTTTGCAAATGATTAACGAAAAAAATTAATTGGATTGGCAAATGCTAAAATGGGCTCCAGTTAAAACTTTTGATGACGAACGATCAAAATAAATTCCGTGCATCCGAAGTTAATTTAGAAAAATACCTTTTTACCGGTTGAATCTTCAACTACGATTTGAATTGGAATTAAAGCTCCTATCAGATCTTCTACTGTATTCTCTTATTCGATTCTTGAATGTAGGGTGGGTTACAATCTATCAAGAAAGCGTACCGGCAGAACATGGATAGCTTTAGTCTAAGAAAACAAGTTATGAAATCGGTTCAGCCTATCCACATATTTATAGGGCTACAGCAGGAACCAGTGGAGTAATTATGCGTAAGACTTTCAGTGGAACACAGACATGTATTAGCGATTTTTGCAATTAAGCAAACTTCATAACGGTATCTGCAACTATAGAAAACTAGTAGTGATTTTTGTAATTTTCATAAAACACTGAATTACAATCCACACTACAAAAGAACTATAATTGCACTATAATCCATAATCTCAACACCGTCTTGCATTGAGCTCTTATTATGAAATGCTTACCATTTCTCCCCACGTTAAGATTCTCGATACTCGCCAATTAAATTTAATTACTGACAATTTAATTTAATCGGTATCTTGATATTCTTTAAGCCCTTTCACTTAAATTATTTGACTGCCAAATAATCAAATCCACCTGCATAGTTTGGCCCAATCAAAACTTATAAGCTTCTTTAAGGTGGTATCGTCAATCCCGATCTTTCAGGACGTGAATTCTGTTAATAATTAATATTTGTTATATAAATAATACCTCTATCCAACTAACCAGGAATGTAGTCCCATATAAGATTGCACCCTCTAATGAATCAAAATAATTAATATTAAATATATGTAAATTAATAATTATTTTAGGATTAAGATGATAAGCACTATTTATAATAACCTTGGGGTGTGAATTAATTTATATAGTTAGAATAAAATTAATTACCTAAATGTCCCATTTAATACATACAAAGTGTATTGGCACAGAGAGTCGAAACAATAGACGACGTTATTACCTGTTCTCCATAACCAAGACAGGCCTACGAAAACTCTGTGCCACAATCATACCGATGGTTTGTCCATTCCATCTATACTGTGAACATAAAACTTATATTTTGCAAAACACCTAAAATCTAATATTCTGTGTGCAAGCCGTATTCTACACACTAGATTAAATACTATATAGAATATTGAACATCTATGGATAACAAAGAAATGATATACATATATTGCTTATAAAAATTATCATAAAATAAAAAATTAATTTTATTAAAATTAAATTAAATACTAAAGATATGATTTTCAGTATACTAACCCTAACAATCTTCCACTTATACTAACCCTAACAATCTTCCACTTATACTCAAAATTATGCTGCCATACATCTGACTCCCATGACCTCTACATGACTATCAAAAGTCTTAGCCGGTAAGCTCTTTGTAAAAGATTTACAAAGTTGTCTCCTGATGTAAGCTCTATATTTGACTGGAAATCTGTATTTGTATACCCCAAAGGTACTAGACTGTCTGCTTGGTAAACCAACGTATAATTCTTAGTCCTTTTAAGGTACTTGATTATATTTTTTATCGCAGTCTAGTGCTCTTGCCTTGGGTTAGGCTGATATCTATTAACTATGCCAATGGCAAAGAAGATGTCGGGTCTAGTGCAAAACTAGCATACATGAGACTTTCTATTGCCGAAGCATAAGGAACCGCCTTCATCTTCTCTATCTCATTTGGTGTCTTAGGACACTGATCATTGGATAGAGTGATTCCATACCTTAAAGGGAGAAACCATTTCTTAAACTCCTGTATGCTAAAATAAGCAATGATATCATCGATATACTTTACTTGTGATAAGTCTAACATCTTTTGTTTTTAATCTCGCATAAGCTTGATCCCAAGGATGTGACTGGCCTCTCCTAAGTCCTTCATATCAAACTGCCCAGATAATCATACTTTAATTGTAGATAATGCCCCCACATCATTTTTGATGAGCAAGATATCATCTACATAAAGTATTAGGAAGATCACCATGCTTTCATCACGCTTCTTGTACACACAGAACTCATCCGGACTCTGATAAAAATCATAATATTTAATGACTTGATCAAACTAAGTGTTCCAAGACCTCCATGCCTGCTTAAGTTCATAAATGGATCTCTTAAGCTTGCACAACATGTGCTCCTGGCCTTTTGCAATGAATCAATCTAATTGTTTCATATAGATACACTCATCAAGACTTCCATTAAAGAAAGCTGTCTTGACATCTATTTGCCAAATTTTGTAATCGAAATGAGCGGCAATAGATAAGAGAATCCGGATAGACTTAAGCATAGCTACCGGTGAAAAGGTTTTCTCATAATCGATCCCTTCATTCTGAGTGAACCATTTAGCAACAAGCTTAGTTTTAAAGGTTTCAACCTTCTCGTCTGCTCCTTTCTTTCTCTTGTAGATCCACTTGCATCCAATGAGTTTTATCCCTTCGAGTGGTTCTACAAGTTTCTAGATCTGATTGGAATACGTAGATTTTATCTCTGAATTCATAGCCTTTTGCCAAAGATTTACATTTTTATCTCGAAGTGCTTTATTTAGTTATAGGGCTCGGTATTTAGTTCTGTCGGGATCTTGTCAAAAGACTCTCCTAAGAACATATACCGGTCAAGTTGATGAATAACCCTCTCACTATGATGAGGCACTACATGTGTTTGTGTACTAGTAGTAACACGCTGTGTAGAATTAAAACCCTATGCATCAGCACCCTATTCTTGATTTACACCTGTCCCGATAATCCTCCCACTAGAACGAGGTAATGGAATATCAGTGACTTATTCTTCCATTCTACTAGTATTTTCTCTCAATTTTTTCAGAATAATTTTGCTATTGAGCTTGTGATCCATAATATATTTATCTTCCAAGAATCAGGTATTGGTGCTAACAATGACCATCTAATCCTTAGAATTATAAAATAGACCACCCTTCATCCCTTTGGGATACCCCATAAAGAAACAAACTTCTTTCATTGGTTTCAACTTACCCGTATTCCCTTTCAACACTGTGCTGAACACCCCTAATTTTGAATGTGTTTCAGACTAGGCTTACGCCATGTTCACAATTCTATAGGAGTAGAAGGTACCATGTTCAGAATGTAAGCCGCTGTATCTAAAACGAGTCCCCAAAACGAATCGAGTAAACCTGAATAACTGATCATTGACCTTCCCATCTCCATAAGAGTCATATTCCTTCTTTTGGCTACACCATTTTGCTGTGGAGTACTAGGGGTAGTCTACTGGGATGTAATTCACTCTGATAACAAGTAATCCTTAAGCTCTTCAAAGATGTATCCCCACTGCAGTCGGATCATAGTGATATGATACTTTTACCGAGACGCTTCTCTGCCTCTGCCTTGAATTCTTTGAATTTTTCAAAATATTCAGACTTACGGTGCATCAGCTAAACGTATTCATACATTGAGTAGTCATCAATGAAACTGATGAAGTACTCAAAGTCATCTCTGGCCCAGATTGTCATAGGACCACACACATCGAAATGAAGTAGCTCAAATGGTTCTTTAACTCTTTAGCCTTCGGCCGAAAAGGGCCTCTTGGTCATTTTACCTTCTAAGCAAGATTCACAGACTAGAAGTGCCTCTCCTTCCAATGAAGTCGAAAGTCCATCTGCTACTAGTCTGTTTACCCTTTTTAAATTAATATGTCCCAAGCATAAGTGTCGACACGCAGGGTTTAATTGAATTACCTACAAACTAGTGATGGAGACTGTGGCTTTGAGATTTGAGGGTTAAAAATAAGGAAATTCAAAGATATTTTGAAAATTATTTTAAACACCTTGAAAGACAAATTTTGGAAACCCTTTTGTTGAAAATAGAGTCGCCACTTAGTTTTTGAGAAAAAACTAAGAAAAATAAAATTGGCTACTGATCTTAAAAACGTTAACCAGAGAAAAGAGGGTTCGGAGGTTAAGGTACGAATCGGGAAAGGTGTTAGACACCCCGTTCGCCCGACCGTAAGGTTGGCCTCTACTAATCATCATTGGGTTTTTAATATGATTTCTCAAATGCATATAAATAAAAAAAATGAGGCTGAAGAGAGAACATTCAAAATCAAGTATAGAAAATACATAAGATATGTACATAACATTCCAAAATAAATAAATGTCAAAAGAAAAATCCTATGTCCTAAGGCATGCAATTTCTAGCTAAAAGGATACATAGAACACACTCGCATGCAATATTTACAAAGATTAATTAAACTATCATGGTTTTCATAAAAGAACAAAAATATAGTTGGAAATGCTAAAATTACCTAAACATGAATTGTTAATAAAATAAGCTAAACTATTCTAAATATACATTTTAAAGAAAATAACCAAAATATGCATATTACAAAAATGAACTAAGCTAACATTAAGTTGGAAAAGGTTCTATTGGCAGCCGCCACAATGTTAGTTGGCAGTCGCCATGTTGGCTAGAGTTTCCAAGAGGTTCTATTGACGGCCGCCATAATGAACATGGCGGTCGCCACTTCTGGCAATGACTTAGGCAACAAG